>CM061188.1:20007500-20180707 GCA_030763345.1 Mythimna separata | reverse complement strand
ACCTAACCTAACCTAACCTAACCTAACCTAACCTAACCTAACCTAACCTAACCTAACCTAACCTAACCTAACCTAACCTAACCTAACTAACCTAACCTAACCTAACCTAACCTAACCTAACCTAACCTAACCTAACCTAACCTAACCTAACCTAACCTAACCTAACCTAACCTAACCTAACCTAACCTAACCTAACCTAACCTAACCTAACCTAACCTAACCTAACCTAACCTAACCTAACCTAACCTAACCTAACCTAACCTAACCTAACCTAACCTAACCTAACCTAACCTAACCTAACCTAACCTAACCTAACCTAACCTAACCTAACCTAACCTAACCTAACCTAACCTAACCTAACCTAACCTAACCTAACCTAACCTAACCTAACCTAACCTAACCTAACCTAACCTAACCTAACCTAACCTAACCTAACCTAACCTAACCTAACTAACCTAACCTAACCTAACCTAACCTAACCTAACCTAACCTAACCTAACCTAACCTAACCTAACCTAACCTAACCTAACCTAACCTAACCTAACCTAACCTAACCTAACCTAACCTAACCTAACCTAACCTAACCTAACCTAACCTAACCTAACCTAACCTAACCTAACCTAACCTAACCTAACCTAACCTAACCTAACCTAACCTAACCTAACCTAACCTAACCTAACCTAACCTAACCTAACCTAACCTAACCTAACCTAACCTAACCTAACCTAACCTAACCTAACCTAACCTAACCTAACCTAACCTAACCTAACCTAACCTAACCTAACCTAACCTAACCTAACCTAACCTAACCTAACCTAACCTAACCTAACCTAACCTAACCTAACCTAACCTAACCTAACCTAACCTAACCTAACCTAACCTAACCTAACCTAACCTAACCTAACCTAACCTAACCTAACCTAACCTAACCTAACCTAACCTAACCTAACCTAACCTAACCTAACCTAACCTAACCTAACCTAACCTAACCTAACCTAACCTAACCTAACCTAACCTAACCTAACCTAACCTAACCTAACCTAACCTAACCTAACCTAACCTAACCTAACCTAACCTAACCTAACCTAACCTAACCTAACCTAACCTAACCTAACCTAACCTAACCTAACCTAACCTAACCTAACCTAACCTAACCTAACCTAACCTAACCTAACCTAACCTAACCTAACCTAACCTAACCTAACCTAACCTAACCTAACCTAACCTAACCTAACCTAACCTAACCTAACCTAACCTAACCTAACCTAACCTAACCTAACCTAACCTAACCTAACCTAACCTAACCTAACCTAACCTAACCTAACCTAACCTAACCTAACCTAACCTAACCTAACCTAACCTAACCTAACACCTAACCTAACCTAACCTAACCTAACCTAACCTAACCTAACCTAACCTAACCTAACCTAACCTAACCTAACCAACTCTTTCGAACATTCCCGTAGTCCTAGGGGGCGTTGGCCATACTAAGGCTTCTGATATCTTTTTGAGGCGCGCGCGGCAACGCGAAGCTTACCTGACGGCTGTACAGCGAGCTACACATTGATCGTTGTATGCAAACCGCCTACGGGAATCGCTCTGCAACTCCAGATTCCCGAAGCGTCTCTTGTAGTGAGACCTAGGACAAGAGAAAATCCACCCCCTTAAGGTGCCGGTCATCTCCTTCGCTCGCAAAAGCATTTACTTTGCAGAAGGAGGTACTTACCACTTCCCCTCGCTCCGAACTAGGTCTAACCCAGGCCCGTAAGATTTAAGATTTTATTTGACTTATTAAAGATTTTATTGACATTATTTTATTTGACTCAATTTATTATTTTTAAGACCTACTGATCCCCCATTTACAGGGATCAGAACTAACTATATTTGACGCCTCTTTTGAGGATTTTATTTCGGTCTATATTGACACCTTTATTGAGGAATTATTTGATTATTGACACCCTTTATTCCCTTTTTTGGGTTTAAATATTAATCTTATCGACACTCCCTATATACGATAGTTTTAGTCCTTAGTTTTTATACAATAATATTAAACCAATTGTGTTAAAATGTTCTCGACCCCACCAAACGTAAAAAAGGCCGAAATCTCAACTAACGTTAGACGTAAAACGTACGTTATGCAAAGTGCTTTCCCTTCTGCCTCCAAATCGGCCCTTCCAATACCGCCCTGCGTATTTTCTCCGGAACGTGTTGTAGATGGCCCCGCCGAAGACGCCGGAATACCTGTGGCTGTGACCGCCGGTGGTGATGGGTCGCAGTCGCGCATCTTATCCGAGTCATCACCCCGGCGCTCACAGTCGTCTATAGGCGCGGCTCCAGTTGAGCGTGCGGAGAGCCTCCTTATCCGAGCTCAGGCTATGGGTGCAGAAGTGGAAGAAGCCATGGGGAAATCAGGGAACCTAAAAAGAGAAATAAAGTCCACCATCAACAAAAACATAATCGAACTGTTACAAATAATAGCTTCCCTGGTTTCCCTGGCAAAAAGTTCCTCAAAAGAGGAAAGAGGCGCAAATGGTATGGGTGACACGGAAGTGTCTACTCAGACTGGGTCGGACGATGGTGCTAGGGTGCCAACAATGGTGGACGTGCTTAAAGAGGTAAGGGAGAGCAGAAAGCAGATCGCAGAATGTGCGCTCTATACACGCACACTCTGCGAAAAACTTGATAATCGACCCCCTGCTCCTCCCTCCTCCCCCCGCAGTCGGAGCTACGCAAGTGTCGCGGCCGGAGCGGATAAGCAATATGTGCCGCAGCGGCCGCTGCACTCGCTCATTGTAAGCTCCGAAGACACGAACGACACCAGTGGCGCCGTCGTCGACAAAATTAGAATCGCGGTGGACGCCAAGGAGACGGGAATCCGTGTTGACAAACTCCGTAAGGCGAGAGACCAGAAAGTGGTCATAGGGTGCCAGACTCGCCAAGAACTAGATATGGTGAAGAACAGATTGGGGGACTCCGCGACCGGACTAAAGGTAGAGGAGGCGGTAAATAGGGATCCTCTGGTGGTGTTGACGGATGTTTTATCTTATAACACAGACGATGACATCACCAAAGCGATCCTCAAACAGAACCAACATCTCCTGGGCGAGCTGAAGAAGGATGAGGTGAGAGTCACTGTCAAATACCGCAGGCGAGCACGAAACCCACATGAAAATCATGTGGTTGTACAAGTCTCCCCCCCAGTATGGCAGGTCTTGACCCAGGCAGGTCGTGCACATATTGATTTGCAAAGGGTGAGGGTGTTCGATCAAACCCCCCCTAGTACAGTGCACGAGGTGCCTTGGTTTTGGCCATGGCCGAAAACACTGCACCGGGAAGGACGACCTTTGCTCGCACTGCGGTGACGCTCACCTGAGAGCAGAATGTCCAACACGTCTGGCCGGGGAGCCCCCCAAATGCTGTAATTGCAAAAAAGCGGGTCACGACCATCTAGCTCATAATAGCTTCAGCACGGACTGCCCCCTACGCAAGCGGTGGGACGCAATAGCGCGATCCACCGTTGCGTATTGCTAAGGGCGCCGCAGCGATCACAACGGCAGGAGTACTTCCCCGAGGCGAGGTCAGGAGGCACGGGTTCGTCCAGGCCAACCTGCAAAGAATGCGACTGGCCACGGACGAGCTCATGCTGGAGGCCGCCAATCGCAAAATCGCTGTTGCACTGCTTCAGGAGCCGTACGTGGGTGGAGTCGGAACCCTAAAGCCGTACGGGGGGGCCAGGATTTTTCAGAACACCAGCCGTCCGGGGGGCACTGTAAAGGCAGCAATCGCCGTCTTCAATAACGACCTCGAAGTCATACAGTGCCCAGAAATCACGACCAACAACATCGTGGTCGTGAAAATCCGCACGGCTGCCTGGGAAATCACGCTGGCCTCCTTTTATTTCGAGCCAGACACTCCCATAGAGCCATACCTAGAGCAGCTCAGAAGGATAGCAGCGGCGAACACGGCGAGGCTTCTCATCGGGGGAGACTCGAACGCAAAGAGTGTTTGGTGGGGCAGCGGAGTCACAGACTCCAGGGGAGACAGTCTGGTGGGCGCTCTTGATCAAATCGGTATGCAGGTGCTTAATGTCGGTGACACTCCGACCTTCGAAACCGTTCGGGGGGGGAGGACGTACACCAGTCACGTCGATATCACCGCGTGCACGATGGACATACTCGACCTGGTGGGCGACTGGAAGGTGGACCAGAGCCTGACGAACTCGGACCACAACGGCATAACTTTCAATATAACATTGAAAAAAGGTGAGACCACACACATAAAACGGACGACGCGGCTCTACAATACAAAAAAGGCAAACTGGAGTCAGTTTCGTGAGAAACTGGCCCAGTTAAACGCAGATCACAAAATCAGCCCGTCGGAAGTCAAACAAATCAGCAACACTCATCAACTTGAACACACAATAAACACACTCACAAACAATATACACAAAGCATGCACTGAACACATTCCACGCATAAACGCACACACAAAACTCACCTTGCCGTGGTGGTCCAATGAGTTAGCTACCCTGAAGAGGGAGGTCGCCACCAGGAAGAGACGAATACGCTGCGCGGCCCCCTCCCGAAAGGCCGGGGTGATTGACCAGTACCTGCAAAAGAAGGACGAGTACTTTGCCAGGACCAGGGCTGCTCAGACTGAAAGCTGGAAGGAGTTTTGCGGGAGACAGGACAAGGAGGGGCTTTGGGAAGGTATTTATAGGGTGATCGGCCGCACGTCGAAAAGACTTGAAGACGTCCCCTTAAAATACAACGGGAAGTTCCTGAGCCTGAAGGAGTCGACGAGACTGCTCGCTGAAACCTTCTACCCGGAGGATCGGGTGAGCGAGGATAACGCAGACCACCAGGCCACCCGACGAGAAGCCGAATCCGTGAGCGGGGAACATGATGACAACCATGATCCCCCGTTCACGGAGCAGGAGCTGAGAGTGGCCGTGGAGAGCTTTAACCCGAAGAAGGCCCCGGGTGCCGACGGTTTCACGGCAGATATCTGCGCGCGAGTGGTCTCGCAGGATCCAGGGACTTTCCTGGCCATCGCAAACAAGTGTTTGCAGCTGGGCCACTTCCCGAAGCCCTGGAAAGAAGCGGCCGTCATTGTCCTGCGGAAACCCGCCAAGGAGGACTACTCCCAGCCTAAGTCCTACAGGCCGATCGGACTGCTCCCGGTCTTAGGCAAGGTGCTCGAAAAAATGATCGTGGGGAGACTGAAGTGGCACCTTCTCCCCAAAATGAGCGTCCGCCAGTACGGTTTCGTACCCCAAAAGAGCACCGAAGACTCCCTCTATGACCTAATGGGACATATAAGAGGAAAGCTGAAACTGAAAAAGCTGATAACTGTGATCTCATTGGACATAGAGGGAGCCTTCGATAGCGCATGGTGGCCGGCCATCAAGGTCAGACTGAGGGAGGAGGGTTGTCCCGGAAATATTAGGGACTTAATCAGCAGCTACCTTCAGGACAGAAGGGTCGAGGTAAGATACGGCGGTGAGACACACTCCGTAAAAACCACCAAGGGGTGTGTCCAGGGCTCCATAGGGGGTCCCATCCTGTGGAACCTCGTCCTCGACCCACTGTTGAAGGCGCTGACTGACAGGGGCATCTATTGCCAGGCGTTCGCCGATGACGTAGTTCTGGTTGTCGACGGAGACACTGCGTTGGAGGTTCAAAGACAGGCCAATGCTGCCCTCGCCTATGTTGGGGAGTGGGGAGTTAAAAGCAAGTTAAAGTTTGCACCCCATAAAACACAGGCGATGGTGGTTACACGCAAGCTTAAATATGACGAACCACTCCTGAGCATGGGCGGGATCAGCATCAACATGTCTAAAGAAATAAAAATCCTTGGCCTTACCATCGACAGCTGCCTGACATTTAATAAACATATTAATAATATATGTAAAAAAGTAGTTAAAATTTACGGGCAGCTGTCGAGGGCGGCCAAGATCAGTTGGGGCCTCCACGCAGATGTCATAAGAATAATTTATAACGCCGTAATAGAACCAGTGATTATGTACGCGGCGAGCGCCTGGGCTCCAGCAGTGGGGAAGCTGGGAGTCAAGAAACAATTGAACGCTATCCAGCGCGGATTCGCGCAGAAGCTCTGCAAAGCCTACCGCACGGTCTCCCTGAACGCAGCACTGCTTCTCGCCGGGATACTCCCACTCGATATTCGTATACAGGAGGCGGCTGCCCTGTATGAAGCAAAGAGGGGAGTACCCCGACCAGACCTGGCGGACAGGGAGGTCGAGCGGAGAGCGGGGCACACCGAAAATGGACACCCGGCGACACATATGCACCTGGAGTTCAAGAGCCTGATAGACGAGGAAGAACTCAACACGAATAGTGACTTTGCCGTCAAGATCTTTACAGATGGCAGCAAAATCGACGGTAAGGTTGGAGCCGCTTTATCCCTATGGGAAGGAACAGCGGAAACCAAGGCCGTCAAACTTAAACTGCCATCTTACGGCACCGTCTATCAGGCGGAGCTCCTGGCCATAAGCAGAGCCACGGGTCACATTATTCGAGGTGCTCAGCAGAGCTTCGCCATATACAGTGACTCCAGGTCTGCGCTGGAGACAGTAGTCAACAACGGCTCCCTGCATCCCCTGGCGGTCGAGGCCCGCAAGAATCTCCGGACAGCCCTTGGCCAGAGCAAAGTTGTGGCCTTGTTCTGGCTAAAAGCCCACGCAGGACTTGCGGGCAACGAACGCGCCGACTGCCTGGCAAAAATGGCTGCCCTGACGTTAAAGCGAGCCCCCGATTACGACAAATGTCCGGTCTCATTCGTCAAGGGGCAAATCAGACGTGGGTCCCTTGACGAATGGAACCGGAGGTATCGATCAGGAGTAACTGCCGGGACAACCAAGGTCTTCTTCCCCGATGCCATCGAGGGGTACCATATCGTCAGAAAGATACCTCTAGACAGCATCATAACGCAAATGCTGACAGGGCACGGTGGGTTCTCCGAATATCTGGTCAAGTTCAAATGTAAGGAGGACCCATCGTGCGCCTGCGCACCTGGAGTTGACGAATCCGCCCTACATATCTTGCTCGACTGCCCGATCTTCGGCCGAGCAAGGTATGATAGTGAACAGGAAATAGGACAAAAAATAACTAAAAATACGGTACAAGAAATAATGAGGAATAACAAGAAACGAACTAAATTTTTAGAATACACAAGAAAAATAGCAGAAGTCGTAATAAAAAAGAATAAATAAATCATAAAAATATGACGATATAGGAAACAAAAAATAATAACACTGGTAAAAACAAAATATATATATACACATATATATAAAACTATTACACATAAACACCAATCAAAAGTAATTATATTATTAAAGGCAAAGCAGAAAAGATGGCACAGAAGGAAGGCCTCAAGCAAGCGCAGAGTATTGGGGCAACCAAGCGTTTGCGCAACCCTTGAGGAGAGAGAGAAAATAATTAGGATGGCATAAATACTAAAATATCTATCTATATATCAAAATATCTAATTATATATAAAGGATTAATAATATACAATAAAAATATATAAATAAAAATACATATCTATAAATAAAAACTAAAATATAAACTACATAATATAAAAGAAAACTCAATAAATCGCGAAACATAAACAATCATACAAAAACAAAACGTTACTTAAACAAAAACTGATTTTCCAACGACTCTGCTCAGGGCAGGGAGTGGCGATAAGACAAGGCTTTTAAAAAAAAAAAAAAAAAAAAAAAAAAACCTAACCTAACCTAACCTAACCTAACCTAACCTAACCTAACCTAACCTAACCTAACCTAACCTAACCTAACCTAACCTAACCTAACCTAACCTAACCTAACCTAACCTAACCTAACCTAACCTAACCTAACCTAACCTAACCTAACCTAACCTAACCTAACCTAACCTAACCTAACCTAACCTAACCTAACCTAACCTAACCTAACCTAACCTAACCTAACCTAACCTAACCTAACCTAACCTAACCTAACCTAACCTAACCTAACCTAACCTAACCTAACCTAACCTAACCTAACCTAACCTAACCTAACCTAACCTAACCTAACCTAACCTAACCTAACCTAACCTAACCTAACCTAACCTAACCTAACCTAACCTAACCTAACCTAACCTAACCTAACCTAACCTAACCTAACCTAACCTAACCTAACCTAACCTAACCTAACCTAACCTAACCTAACCTAACCTAACCTAACCTAACCTAACCTAACCTAACCTAACCTAACCTAACCTAACCTAACCTAACCTAACCTAACCTAACCTAACCTAACCTAACCTAACCTAACCTAACCTAACCTAACCTAACCTAACCTAACCTAACCTAACCTAACCTAACCTAACCTAACCTAACCTAACCTAACCTAACCTAACCTAACCTAACCTAACCTAACCTAACCTAACCTAACCTAACCTAACCTAACCTAACCTAACCTAACCTAACCTAACCTAACCTAACCTAACCTAACCTAACCTAACCTAACCTAACCTAACCTAACCTAACCTAACCTAACCTAACCTAACCTAACCTAACCTAACCTAACCTAACCTAACCTAACCTAACCTAACCTAACCTAACCTAACCTAACCTAACCTAACCTAACCTAACCTAACCTAACCTAACCTAACCTAACCTAACCTAACCTAACCTAACCTAACCTAACCTAACCTAACCTAACCTAACCTAACCTAACCTAACCTAACCTAACCTAACCTAACCTAACCTAACCTAACCTAACCTAACCTAACCTAACCTAACCTAACCTAACCTAACCTAACCTAACCTAACCTAACCTAACCTAACCTAACCTAACCTAACCTAACCTAACCTAACCTAACCTAACCTAACCTAACCTAACCTAACCTAACCTAACCTAACCTAACCTAACCTAACCTAACCTAACCTAACCTAACCTAACCTAACCTAACCTAACCTAACCTAACCTAACCGAGTTCCCCCGCAACCCTCGTGGTGGTCGGATCGTTTTTAGAGCCACTCCACGCTTAAAAATTCAAAAAAGTGGTATTTTTTCGCGCTACAACCTCGTGCGATACCTCAAAAGAAGCGGAATTGTGCAGTGCACCCGTTGGTGAAAAGTCTTTGTGTCGGAAAAGTCGGTGCAAAAAACAGTGAACCAAAAACTGGTAAAAACGTGCTCGTGAAAACTTTTGACGCCACATAACTCCGAAATTACATCGACGGGGTACCAGTTTTTTGCAAGCATATTGTGCCGGACACCGAGAGGCTCCTTTTGACACCTCGCGGGCCGAAATCGACTCACGCACTCCGAAGATAACAGAGGTGAAGTGAAAACTTAACCTCAAAATCCGACCACGAGTTTATCGAACCCGACTTCTGAATAGGCTGAAATTTTGGCAGATAGACAAGCATCTTTGGGCAAGTTCAATTGTGTTTACTGCATAATTTTAGCACCCGAGACACCGGAGATATTGACCTTGAAGTACCTCAACTTAGAAGCACTCTCCTGAAAAATCTTCAGGCAGGACCCCCTCTTTTTCTGGCGGATCCTGCTGCGCGCTCACCAGACGAAGAGATCCAGCTCAAGATAAGATTTTTATCATAGTTATTTTAAGAAAAAATCCATTTTTTATAAATTTTACAGTTTTTTCAAAAAATTTCATTTCAGATTTCACAAATTTTAAAATTTTATTTTCTCATCAAGTAGCTCAACAATTTTGCCAAATTTTACAATTTTTTCCAAATTTTTATTCTCCACCGTTACATAGCAATATAATTTTTAGCATTTTTTGTAAATAATTCCATAATATATAGAAATTAATTAAATTTAATTATAGGAGAGTGTCTAGAATATGTATCTGGTCTAGATTAAGCCCAAATTCGCTCCCGATAGCTCCAGAAACGGAGGAAATAGCTTTTGGCGGCCATTTTGGTTTCTCCGGTTGCCGCACAGAACTCCAATTATCTCCGGAGGTATCGGTCGCAGCGACTTCGGGTTTTCACAGGTCTCTCCAGAATTTGGGCGGGAACATTGTACACAAATTTTCAGGCGTTTTCAGGACCTGAAATTTTTCGCGCTGAAACCATATTTGGCGGATAGCGGAGGTCAAGCCGGTCACAGCGTTCGAAACCGCGTCTCTCTGGGACAGACGGTTGCGGAGATATAGCCATCTAAAGTTGGCTTTTGACAGCTCGGCGGCCATTTTGATTAACTTCAAGCCGACATATCTCCGGAACCGGTGGTCGTAGAGAGTTGCGAACTTCACAGCGGTGATCGGGGGGGCTTCCTCTGTCCGGCAAACCGGTTTTTGGGTGGATTGGCGCCGAAGAGTTTCAGGCTGCTGAAAGTCGCGTTGCGCGACGGAGGGGGGCGAGCCAAGCCGGAAAACCCGAAACTCGAGTTTTCTAGCTCCACTGTAAGGGAAGTTGTGGCGGTTTGAAATTGGAGTTTGACAGTTCTCGAACTGTCAGATCAAATTTCAGGACCACATAACTCCCAAACTAGAGGTCGTGGAAGGCTCGGGTTTTCACTGGTGACATCGGCGGACCGCTCTCTACCCACCCAAGTGACTTTCAGGAGCTTTCAGGGCCTGAAAATTTTTCAGCCTGAAACCACCTCGGCTGGCTGGGTCTTGTCGAGTACGTGCGGGCGGGCCTTAGCGCGGGGAAATTCGGACCAGTAGTTGCGGAGTAATTGCGGTATAACCATATTTGGCGGCCATCTTGGGTCAAAACCAGTATTTTTGTGCCGTGATTGCTCCGGAACCCTTGGGGCTAGGTACCCCGAGTTTGGGTTCGTTGGGGCGGGCTTGGCGAGCTCTATCCGACCGGGTGGTCAGATTGACTCTAGCTAGAGTTTTGGAAAATTTACTTCCAAATATTTTAAATTATTGTTATTATATATATTATTAACTGATTAACCTGGGTCGCAGAGACCCCCAGGCCATAGTTTTAAGACACATATAGAGCTAGACTCTACTTCTTAATATTTTTCTTCTTTTTGTTTCCCGAAATTCCTTGCCTACACATTCTTACCATCATTGAGTGTAGACCGCATTGTCGACTTCTACCGTTGAGCCGCAAACGCCATCTGAAACAAAAAGAGAGAATTGGACTATTGGTTATTTACATAACTTTTATTTTAAATTTATTTTTTACACTTTATACACGTATTGTCTTGTTGACCCGGGTATCTTTACAATACCCTGCAAATTGACGAGAACTATCACATCGGCAGTCCATAACAATCGACAAAATGATGTCTGGAATCCGCACTCCAGTTAAAAAAGCTCCAGCAAATACACAGAGTAGAAGCCCGCAGACTGGAACTGAGGAGGCAGGTTCCTTATCCTCATCCTTAGTGACTGGTGTAATTGTTAATAAAACTATTAGCCCGATGAGGACAATGACGGTCAGCCCGACGAAAACGGTGGGCAGACAAGTTACACCAACCTCCAAACCGACACGGACTTTAATTGCGGAGGCCGAGACAAGGACTCAAAGTTTGCTGACAACAGCCGGACCCCGCAGAGTGTCGACGGACCGCCCGCTCACGCTCGCGGTTAGCACGTACGTGAGCAGAACAAAGGAGGCATCAGTCTGCATTACGAAGATAAGGAAACACCTGGAGGACTCGAGGAACCTGAAGAAGGAAATTAAAACGGCAGTAGTGGAAGCCTCGGAGCGCCTTTACCAGCTGGTAAGGGAAAGCGAAGCCGAAGTGAGAAAGCGAGAAGGTATGAAAGATAAGAGAGAGACAGAGACAGGAAAGATAGAGAAGGAAAATGGAGCCTCGACGGTACAAGACACAAATCGAGAGACAAGCCAGCTCATGGAGAGAATAGCTGAGCACTCCAAAATGCTGTTGCAAAGCAATAAGCAAATGGAGGAGCTCAAGGTGGCGTTAGAAGCACAGAATGAAAGATTGATGAATGTAGAGCCCCACACATATGCGGGGGTGGCGGCGGCCGGGGGTAGTGTTACGCCGGAAAAGCGAACCCTGCACTCGGTCGTAGTCACCTCCAGCAATGAGGAGGATTCAGGAGACGAAGTGTATGAGAGGGTAAGAAAAGCAGTAGACGCGAAAGAAGGATGGATAAAAGTGGGAAAGGTAAGAAAGGCGAAGAATAGCAAGGTGATTATGGGCTTTGAGACTAGGGAAGAAAGGGAAAAGCTGAAAGAAAGATTGAGAACGAATGGAGCCGGCCTCACCGTGGAGGAAATGAAGAACCGGGACCCGATGTTGATCCTTAGGGACGTCCTATTGATCAATAGTGATGGGGACGTTCTTAGGGCCCTAAGAAACCAGAACCGGGACATCTTTCATGGCCTCGACGATGAGACTGGAAAGGTTGAAATTAAGTTTAGAAGGAAGGCAAGGAACCCGCACACTGGCCACATAGTGCTGACTGTCTCGCCAACCGTCTGGCGCAGAGCAACAGAGAGGGGCCATGTGTACATCGATCTACAGCGCATAAGGGTCGAAGACCAGACCCCGCTGATGCAGTGTACACGCTGTCTCGGATTTGGGCACAGCAAGAAGCTTTGCACTCAGGCAGTCGATCTGTGTGGCCACTGTGGGGGTCCCCACCTGAGGAATGAATGCCCAGATTGGATGACGGGAATACCAGCAGCATGCAAGAACTGTAAGAAAGCAAACGGCACACACGTAGACCATAACGCGTTCAGCATCAGCTGCCCGCAGAGGCGGAAGTGGGATCAGCTAGCGAGGGCTACAATAGCGTATTGCTGAGGGCACCCAGGGGGAAGATACCGCATACAGATTCGCACAAGCCAACCTACAGCGGAAGAAGCTCGCCACCAACGAAATGTTTCTCGAAGCGGCGAAGCGCGGAATATCGGTGGCACTTATCCAAGAGCCATACACCGGTAACACAAAGGTGGTGAGGGGACAGAGGGGAGTGAGAGTTTTCCAGGCAGCTGGTGAAGGAGAAGGGGCAGTCAAAGCAGCAATTGCAGTTTTTAATAATGACCTAAACATAATACAGTACCCGAAACTCACCACCAACAACATCACCGTGGTGGGAATCCAAACTAGCGCCTGGGAGATCACACTCGTCTCTGTCTACTTCGAACCGGATAAGCCAATAGGGCCGTACCTGGAACATCTGAGGAAAATAGAGACGGCAAATGGGACGAAACCGCTGATCGTTGGTGGCGACGTCAACGCGAAGAGCACGTGGTGGGGAAGCTCTGTTGTGGATGACAGGGGTGAAGATGTGTGCGGAGTACTCGGAGAACTGGGACTACATATTCTCAACACCGGGGAAATCCCGACCTTCGACACGATCAGAGGAGGGCAGCGTTATAGTAGCCATGTCGACATAACAGCTTGCACAGAGGACGTCCTAGGACTGGTAGACAACTGGAGGGTTGACGAAGGCCTCACAAGTTCCGATCACAATGGTATAACGTTCAGCATCCAGCTCAAAAAATCCAAGGGCATAAGAGTCGAGAGGACAACAAGAATTTTCAACACCAAAAAAGCCAATTGGCAAATATTTCGTGAGAAGATGAGCCAATTGGCAAAGGAGTACAAAATTGCAGCAGTTGAAATCGAAAAGACCAAAACCACCTCCGAGCTGGATGAAATAACATCGAAACTGACGAAGACCATCAAAAAGGCTTGCGAGCTAGCAATGCCAATAAAGAAGAAAAGGGAATCGCTTACCCTACCATGGTGGTCGGAGGAACTTGGGAGGCTGAAGAAGGAAGTCACCACGAGGAAGCGTAGAATCCGATGTGCAGCACCCGCCCGAAGATCGAAGGTCATCAGAGAGTACCTGGAACTGAAAAGAGAGTATGAATTACAGGCAGCAAAAGCCCAAACCGAATCCTGGAAAGAGTTTTGCTGCAAGCAGGATAGAGAAGGGGTTTGGGAAGGTATATACCGAGTTATAGGGAGGACTACGCGCAGAGAAGAGGATATGCCAATGGTGAAGGACGGGAAGGCGATGGATGCAAAGGGCTCCGTAAAGTGGATCACAGAGACTTTTTACCCGGAGGACCTACCTAACTCAGACGATGATTATCATCGTCGAGTTAGGATAGAGGCCGGAAAAGTAAACACTGAGAATCAAAGCGGGAGCGATGATCCACCCTTCACGATGGCAGAACTTAAAGACGCAACGGCATCCTTTAACCCGAAGAAAGCCCCGGGAGTAGATGGCCTCACCGCTGATATTTGCAGCCAGGCCATAAGCTGTGAACCGGAAGCCTTCCTTGCCCTGATTAACCAATGCCTGGCACACGGCCATTTTCCACGGGAGTGGAAGGAGGCCACGGTCGTAGTGTTAAGAAAACCCGGCAAAAGCGACTACTCAACGCCGAAAGCACATAGACCGATAGGCCTTCTGCCTATACTGGGAAAAATATACGAAAAGATGCTGGTGGCCCGACTCAGGTTCTACATCCTGCCGAGGATGAGTACTCGCCAGTATGGATTCATGCCACAGAGGAGTACCGAGGACTCCCTCTATGTCCTAATGCAGCACATCCGCAACAAACTAAAACAAAAAAGGATTGTTTCTTTAGTATCATTGGACATAGAGGGAGCCTTCGATAGCGCCTGGTGGCCGGCAATCAGGATCCGACTGGCTGAGGAAGAGTGTCCGGCGAACCTGAGAAGGGTCATAGACAGTTATCTAAGCGATAGGAAAGTCAGGGTCCGGTACGCCGGTGAAGAATTCACCAAGACCACCAGTAAGGGATGTGTGCAGGGCTCGATAGGGGGCCCCATTTTCTGGAATTTACTCCTGGACCCGCTCCTGAAGAGGTTGGAACAAATGGGATACCACGTGCAGGCGTTTGCGGACGATGTCGTGCTTGTCTTCGATGGTGAGACCGCAGTCGAGATTGAGGCAAGAGCCAATGCCGCCCTCGACCATGTTCGGGCGTGGGGTGCTCGAAATAAGCTCAAGTTCGCACCGCAGAAAACCAGCGCAATGACAATTACCAAGAAACTTAAATACGACACACCACGCCTGAGCATGGGAGGGGTCGACATAGCAATGGCCAGGGAGATCAAGCTGTTAGGGGTCACCATCGACGACAAGCTGACATTTAACACCCACATTTCCAACGTCTGCCGGAAGGCCATAGCTGTACACAAACAGCTTAGTAGGGCGGCAAAGGTGAGTTGGGGATTGAACCCGGAGGTCATCAAGACAATATATATAGCGGTAGTCGAGCCGATCATCTTGTATGCCGCCAGTGTATGGGCACCGGCGGCGAGCAAACTGGGAGTGGCCAAGCAGTTGGCCGCCGTGCAACGCGGTATTGCACAGAAAATGTGTAAAGCCTACCGTACTGTCTCCCTGAATTCCGCCATGCTGCTGGCTGGGATACTCCCCCTGGACCTCAGAGTTCGCGAGGTGGCTTCGCTCTACGAAGCCAAGAAGGGAGTCCCCCAGCCAGTGCTGAGGGATAGGGAGGTGGAACGGATGGCATCCGCACTGGAGACTCCACACCCTGCTCGGCGTATTGATCTGGAGTTCGCGAGCCTGGTGGACCGTGATCAGGTGGAGGCCAGCGCCAACCTGGAAGTAAGAATTTTTACAGATGGGAGTAAAATAGGGGGGCGCGTCGGTGCCGCCCTATCCATATGGAGGGGCGACGCCGAGGCGCGAACTGTCAGGTTGGCGCTGCCAGACTACTGCACGGTTTACCAGGCGGAGCTCCTGGCAATATGCCGAGCAACTAAGGAGATCCGGAAGCAATCGGCGGCCAGCTTCGGGGTCTACAGCGACTCCATGGCGGCTCTCCAGACAGTGAAAAACCACAGCTGCCTTCACCCCCTAGCGGTCGAAGCCAGGGATAACCTAACAGCCATATCCCACCAGAACAAGTTAGTTCACTTGTTCTGGATTAAGGCGCACGCAGGGTTTGAGGGCAACGAGAGGGCGGATCAGCTGGCAAAGGAAGCCGCCATGGATAGCAAGAGGAAGCCCGACTACGACTCGTGCCCGATCTCGTTCATCAAGCGACACATTCGTGTGCAGACGCTTGATGAATGGAATCGGAGGTACACCACGGGTCGGACGGCCTCAGTAACCAGGATGTTCTTCCCGGATGCGGTGGCGGCATACAGGATAATCGCCAAAATAGAAACCAATAAATTAACTACGCAGATCTTGACGGGGCACGGTGGGTTCTCTGAATACTTGAACCGATTCAAGTGTAAGGAGAGCCCATCGTGCATCTGTGACCCCGCGGCGGACGAATCAATACCCCACCTGCTGGTCGATTGTCCGGTGTTTGCGGCTGAGCGGTACAGGGTAGAAAAGGAAATTGATATAGAAATAAGCAAGGAAAATATAAAGATAATCATGGAAAGCAAACACAGAAGTGTATTTTTAAATTACTGTGTTAAAATTTGTAAAATTGTTATTAATAGAAATAAGACAAGATAATACTATGCTTCACGTATATTGTATTATATAATAGTGTAAGCATAGAAATAAGAATAGATTAAGAAATTGTATATATAATAAG
The DNA here is from genome assembly GCA_030763345.1 of Mythimna separata. Taxonomy (NCBI): domain Eukaryota; kingdom Metazoa; phylum Arthropoda; class Insecta; order Lepidoptera; family Noctuidae; genus Mythimna; species Mythimna separata. Next base: position 20,164,189 of record CM061188.1, on the reverse strand, counting down.
GAAAATAGCAGTAATTAATGTATTAAGAACTAGCATAAGAATAATAATAAGTTAGCAATAAGTAGAAAAGGTAATTGATTAAGGAAAACTAATGTCAACGGAAAAATTAAAAACCAATAAGACCAGTATTATTTTCCCCTGATAACCACTCAAGCGTCCATGGTGACTACAGTTCCCAAAAACATTTTTTCACATTACGTCCATGGGAACTACAGTCACCGAACGACATCTATCGGTTTAAACGTGTACAGCGCTATAGCCAGGTGATATTAATGTAGTTGAATAATACTAGATGGCGCGTTATGAAGTTTGTCATCCGTGAGTGTGATTTTTTTCCGTGCAATGGCAACAAAAAATTTTTAAAAAAATATATTCAAGTGACAGTTCGTCGTTTTTGACAAGTGACTTTTTTGTGTGTGAAGCTCCTAACAAAAATGTGGTATGTTTATTGTTTTGTACGTTATTTATATTGGTATTTTATATCAAAATAAACGTGAAGAAATTTCCTTTACGAAATTAGTATTATTACGACAATTTCAAAACGTTTACATAGTGTAATTTAGTTGGAAAAGTTAACACGATCATCGTTTGATAATTCTTTATTGTTTACAGTGCATCAGTGTATTCTATTGGTTATTTTTGTTAAATAAATGCAAAATATACGAGAATCCTTCACTATTAGCACGTTAATGGCCATTTACAAACGAAATACATTAATACATAAATACAATAAATGTTTACGTCGCCCGAGGCCGAGTGACCGTTGAGAAATACGAAACTTTGTTTATTTTTTCATGACAGAAAACTAAATATTTATATTAAGATATTGGTATCATTTTAAAGAGTATATCTTGTACTAATATAATAAAAAAAAACATTGTTACCGAAAAAATTGAAAAAATTGTTAAAAAATAATTACGATATTTTTTAAAACATTTTTTCGATATTCTCAACTTTACACTTTATTTTCATCGTTTATTATTAATTAAAGTAATTTACTTTTAATCAAATTAAATTTTACGTTCTTTGAGCTTTCCGTGAGTATTTTTTATTCGAATGTAGCTATTGTAGTTTTTCAGTAGTAATCGTTTTTGTTGAGAGAGTCTCGCTTGGTCGTAAAAAAGCAATTAACATTTAATGCCCGGACGTAATGCCGCCAAATCGCCCGTCACCATGGACGCTTGAGTGGATAATAGATATAATAAAGAACAAATAAAGTAAAAGATAGACATAGTAAATAAGCATAGGGAAATGGGAGTCCCACCCATACGGAATGTAAGAGGACGAATGAAAGAAAGAAACAGTATGCAGGATGAAAGTGCGAGAAGCATAATTGATAGAACTGGAATGAAAGAGGATAGATTATTAAGGTCTCCGAGAGCTAAGTCGGAGGAGATAGTTCGGATAAAAAAAAAAAAAAAAAAAAAAAAAAAAAAAAAAAAAAAACCTAACCTAACCTAACCTAACCTAACCTAACCTAACCTAACCTAACCTAACCTAACCTAACCTAACCTAACCTAACCTAACCTAACCTAACCTAACCTAACCTAACCTAACCTAACCTAACCTAACCTAACCTAACCTAACCTAACCTAACCTAACCTAACCTAACCTAACCTAACCTAACCTAACCTAACCTAACCTAACCTAACCTAACCTAACCTAACCTAACCTAACCTAACCTAACCTAACCTAACCTAACCTAACCTAACCTAACCTAACCTAACCTAACCTAACCTAACCTAACCTAACCTAACCTAACCTAACCTAACCTAACCTAACCTAACCTAACCTAACCTAATCTAACCGAAATTTACCTTTAGCTTTCTGAGGTTTCTGACACGACTTAATTAAATTGTATTTGTATTTGGGCGGCTCGCTTTGTTGCGGTAAGGTGCAAAGGGTCGGCTTACTTGAGATTTGACTTATTAAAGATTTTATTGACATTATTTTATTTGACTCAATTTATTATTTTTAAGACCTACTGATCCCCCATTTACAGGGATCAGAACTAACTATATTTGACGCCTCTTTTGAGGATTTTATTTCGGTCTATATTGACACCTTTATTGAGGAATTATTTGATTATTGACACCCTTTATTCCCTTTTTTGGGTTTAAATATTAATCTTATCGACACTCCCTATATACGATAGTTTTAGTCCTTAGTTTTTATACAATAATATTAAACCAATTGTGTTAAAATGTTCTCGACCCCACCAAACGTAAAAAAGGCCGAAATCTCAACTAACGTTAGACGTAAAACGTACGTTATGCAAAGCGCTTTCCCTTCTGCCTCCAAATCGGCCCTTCCAATACCGCCCTGCGTATTTTCTCCGGAACGTGTTGTAGATGGCCCCGCCGAAGACGCCGGAATACCTGTGGCTGTGACCGCCGGTGGTGATGGGTCGCAGTCGCGCATCTTATCCGAGTCATCACCCCGGCGCTCACAGTCGTCTATAGGCGCGGCTCCAGTTGAGCGTGCGGAGAGCCTCCTTATCCGAGCTCAGGCTATGGGTGCAGAAGTGGAGGAAGCCATGGGGAAATCAGGGAACCTAAAAAGAGAAATAAAGTCCACCATCAACAAAAACATAATCGAACTGTTACAAATAATAGCTTCCCTGGTTTCCCTGGCAAAAAGTTCCTCAAAAGAGGAAAGAGGCGCAAATGGTATGGGTGACACGGAAGTGTCTACTCAGACTGGGTCGGACGATGGTGCTGGGGTGCCAACAATGGTGGACGTGCTTAAAGAGGTAAGGGAGAGCAGAAAGCAGATCGCAGAATGTGCGCTCTATACACGCACACTCTGCGAAAAACTTGATAATCGACCCCCTGCTCCTCTCTCCTCCCCCCGCAGTCGGAGCTACGCAAGTGTCGCGGCCGGAGCGGATAAGCAATATGTGCCGCAGCGGCCGCTGCACTCGCTCATTGTAAGCTCCGAAGACACGAACGACACCAGTGGCGCCGTCGTCGACAAAATTAGAATCGCGGTGGACGCCAAGGAGACGGGAATCCGTGTTGACAAAGTCCGTAAGGCGAGAGACCAGAAAGTGGTCATAGGGTGCCAGACTCGCCAAGAACTAGATATGGTGAAGAACAGATTGGGGGACTCCGCGACCGGACTAAAGGTAGAGGAGGCGGTAAATAGGGATCCTCTGGTGGTGTTGACGGATGTTTTATCTTACAACACAGACGATGACATCACCAAAGCGATCCTCAAACAGAACCAACATCTCCTGGGCGAGCTGAAGAAGGATGAGGTGAGAGTCACTGTCAAATACCGCAGGCGAGCACGAAACCCACATGAAAATCATGTGGTTGTACAAGTCTCCCCCCCAGTATGGCAGGTCTTGACCCAGGCAGGTCGTGCACATATTGATTTGCAAAGGGTGAGGGTGTTCGATCAAACCCCCCTAGTACAGTGCACGAGGTGCCTTGGTTTTGGCCACGGCCGAAAACACTGCACCGGGAAGGACGACCTTTGCTCGCACTGCGGTGACGCTCACCTGAGAGCAGAATGTCCAACACGTCTGGCCGGGGAGCCCCCCAAATGCTGTAATTGCAAAAAAGCGGGTCACGACCATCTAGCTCATAATAGCTTCAGCACGGACTGCCCCCTACGCAAGCGGTGGGACGCAATAGCGCGATCCACCGTTGCGTATTGCTAAGGGCGCCGCAGCGATCACAACGGCAGGAGCACTTCCCCGAGGCGAGGTCAGGAGGCACGGGTTCGTCCAGGCCAACCTGCAAAGAATGCGACTGGCCACGGACGAGCTCATGCTGGAGGCCGCCAATCGCAAAATCGCTGTTGCACTGCTTCAGGAGCCGTACGTGGGTGGAGTCGGAACCCTAAAGCCGTACGGGGGGGCCAGGATTTTTCAGAACACCAGCCGTCCGGGGGGCACTGTAAAGGCAGCAATCGCCGTCTTCAATAACGACCTCGAAGTCATACAGTGCCCAGAAATCACGACCAACAACATCGTGGTAGTGAAAATCCGCACGGCTGCCTGGGAAATCACGCTGGCCTCCTTTTATTTCGAGCCAGACACTCCCATAGAGCCATACCTGGAGCAGCTCAGAAGGATAGCAGCGGCGAACACGGCGAGGCTTCTCATCGGGGGAGACTCGAACGCAAAGAGTGTTTGGTGGGGCAGCGGAGTCACAGACTCCAGGGGAGACAGTCTGGTGGGCGCTCTTGATCAAATCGGTATGCAGGTGCTTAATGTCGGTGACACTCCGACCTTCGAAACCGTTCGGGGGGGGAGGACGTACACCAGTCACGTCGATATCACCGCGTGCACGATGGACATACTCGACCTGGTGGGCGACTGGAAGGTGGACCAGAGCCTGACGAACTCGGACCACAACGGCATAACTTTCAATATAACATTGAAAAAAGGTGAGACCACACACATAAAACGGACGACGCGGCTCTATAATACAAAAAAGGCAAACTGGAGTCAGTTTCGTGAGAAACTGGCCCAGTTAAACGCAGATCACAAAATCAGCCCGTCGGAAGTCAAACAAATCAGCAACACTCATCAACTTGAACACACAATAAACACACTCACAAACAATATACACAAAGCATGCACTGAACACATTCCACGCATAAACGCACACACAAAACTCACCTTGCCGTGGTGGTCCAATGAGTTAGCTACCCTGAAGAGGGAAGTCGCCACCAGGAAGAGACGAATACGCTGCGCGGCCCCCTCCCGAAAGGCCGGGGTGATTGACCAGTACCTGCAAAAGAAGGACGAGTACTTTGCCAGGACCAGGGCTGCTCAGACTGAAAGCTGGAAGGAGTTTTGCGGGAGACAGGACAAGGAGGGGCTTTGGGAAGGTATTTATAGGGTGATCGGCCGCACGTCGAAAAGACTTGAAGACGTCCCCTTAAAATACAACGGGAAGTTCCTGAGCCTGAAGGAGTCGACGAGACTGCTCGCTGAAACCTTCTACCCGGAGGATCGGGTGAGCGAGGATAACGCAGACCACCAGGCCACCCGACGAGAAGCCGAATCCGTGAGCGGGGAACATGATGACAACCATGATCCCCCGTTCACGGAGCAGGAGCTGAGAGTGGCCGTGGAGAGCTTTAACCCGAAGAAGGCCCCGGGTGCCGACGGTTTCACGGCAGATATCTGCGCGCGAGTGGTCTCGCAGGATCCAGGGACTTTCCTGGCCATTGCAAACAAGTGTTTGCAGCTGGGCCACTTCCCGAAGCCCTGGAAAGAAGCGGCCGTCATTGTCCTGCGGAAACCCGCCAAGGAGGACTACTCCCAGCCTAAGTCCTACAGGCCGATCGGACTGCTCCCGGTCTTAGGCAAGGTGCTCGAAAAAATGATCGTGGGGAGACTGAAGTGGCACCTTCTCCCCAAAATGAGCGTCCGCCAGTACGGTTTCGTACCCCAAAAGAGCACCGAAGACTCCCTCTATGACCTAATGGGACATATAAGAGGAAAGCTGAAACTGAAAAAGCTGATAACTGTGATCTCATTGGACATAGAGGGAGCCTTCGATAGCGCATGGTGGCCGGCCATCAAGGTCAGACTGAGGGAGGAGGGTTGTCCCGGAAATATTAGGGACTTAATCAGCAGCTACCTTCAGGACAGAAGGGTCGAGGTAAGATACGGCGGTGAGACACACTCCGTAAAAACCACCAAGGGGTGTGTCCAGGGCTCCATAGGGGGTCCCATCCTGTGGAACCTCGTCCTCGACCCACTGTTGAAGGCGCTGACTGACAGGGGCATCTATTGCCAGGCGTTCGCCGATGACGTAGTTCTGGTTGTCGACGGAGACACTGCGTTGGAGGTTCAAAGACAGGCCAATGCTGCCCTCGCCTATGTTTGGGAGTGGGGAGTTAAAAACAAGTTAAAGTTTGCACCCCATAAAACACAGGCGATGGTGGTTACACGCAAGCTTAAATATGACGAACCACTCCTGAGCATGGGCGGTATCAGCATCAACATGTCTAAAGAAATAAAAATCCTTGGCCTTACCATCGACAGCTGCCTGACATTTAATAAACATATTAATAATATATGTAAAAAAGTAGTTAAAATTTACGGGCAGCTGTCGAGGGCGGCCAAGATCAGTTGGGGCCTCCACGCAGATGTCATAAGAATAATTTATAACGCCGTAATAGAACCAGTGATTATGTACGCGGCGAGCGCCTGGGCTCCGGCAGTGGGGAAGCTGGGAGTCAAGAAACAATTGAACGCTATCCAGCGCGGATTCGCGCAGAAGCTCTGCAAAGCCTACCGCACGGTCTCCCTGAACGCAGCACTGCTTCTCGCCGGGATACTCCCACTCGATATTCGTATACAGGAGGCGGCTGCCCTGTATGAAGCAAAGAGGGGAGTACCCCGACCAGACCTGGCGGACAGGGAGGTCGAGCGGAGAGCGGGGCACACCGAAAATGGACACCCGGCGACACATATGCACCTGGAGTTCAAGAGCCTGATAGACGAGGAAGAACTCAACACGAATAGTGACTTTGCCGTCAAGATCTTTACAGATGGCAGCAAAATCGACGGTAAGGTTGGAGCCGCTTTATCCCTATGGGAAGGAACAGCGGAAACCAAGGCCGTCAAACTTAAACTGCCATCTTACGGCACCGTCTATCAGGCGGAGCTCCTGGCCATAAGCAGAGCCACGGGTCACATTATTCGAGGTGCTCAGCAGAGCTTCGCCATATACAGTGACTCCAGGTCTGCGCTGGAGACAGTAGTCAACAACGGCTCCCTGCATCCCCTGGCGGTCGAGGCCCGCAAGAATCTCCGGACAGCCCTTGGCCAGAGCAAAGTTGTGTCCTTGTTCTGGCTAAAAGCCCACGCAGGACTTGCGGGCAACGAACGCGCCGACTGCCTGGCAAAAATGGCTGCCCTGACGTTAAAGCGAGCCCCCGATTACGACAAATGTCCGGTCTCATTCGTCAAGGGGCAAATCAGACGTGGGTCCCTTGACGAATGGAACCGGAGGTATCAATCAGGAGTAACTGCCGGGACAACCAAGGTCTTCTTCCCCGATGCCATCGAGGGGTACCATATCGTCAGAAAGATACCTCTAGACAGCATCATAACGCAAATGCTGACAGGGCACGGTGGGTTCTCCGAATATCTGGTCAAGTTCAAATGTAAGGAGGACCCATCGTGCGCCTGCGCACCTGGAGTTGACGAATCCGCCCTACATATCTTGCTCGACTGCCCGATCTTCGGTCGAGCAAGGTATGATAGTGAACAGGAAATAGGACAAAAAATTACTAAAAATACGGTACAAGAAATAATGAGGAATAACAAGAAACGAACTAAATTTTTAGAATACACAAGAAAAATAGCAGAAGTCGTAATAAAAAAGAATAAATAAATCATAAAAATATGACAATATAGGAAACAAAAACAATAACACTGGTAAAAACAAATATATATATATACATATATATAAAACTATTACACATAAACACCAATCAAAAGTAATTATATTATTAAAGGCAAAGCAGAAAAGATGTCACAGAAGGAAGGCCTCAAGCAAGCGCAGAGTATTGGGGCAACCAAGCGTTTGCGCAACCCTTGAGGAGAGAGAGAAAATAATTAGGATGGCATAAATACTAAAATATCTATCTATATATCAAAATATCTAGTTATATATAAAGGATTAATAATATACAATAAAAATAGATAAATAAAAATACATATCTATAAATAAAAACTAAAATATAAACTACACAACCCCCCTTTTATATCGTATTTTATAATTTTATTTGACGCTCTCTAGAGTATTTTAGCTGTTGACACCTCTCTTGAGGATTATTTTGACACATTGTTTTAAGGACTCACTGATCCCCCTTTTACAGGAATCAGTACATTAGTGTTAGGAATTTATTTTAAGAATTTTAGCAATTTAAATCTAGCTTAATAACTTACTGATCCCCCTTTTACAGGGATCAGTTTTTATTTGTCATTGGTATTTTTGTGTGTATGACATCTCATTGAGGATAAATTATTGACATACTGGTTCCCCATTTACAGGTTCCAGTATACTCGTTTTAGACTTATACAATTCATTGACTATTTTATTATATTTTAATTATTTATTTTCGATTTTACTCTCTACTCCTTTACCATGTTCCTCTCAAGGACCCCGGCCAAGAAAGTTTCTGCTGGTCCTCATGTCTCTCCATCGACTGCGGCACTCTCCATCACCTCCGAGGGAAGCGTTTCCCCTCCCAGTGCTTCAACTCAAGCCTCCAATGTGAGGCGAAGCATTGGAGAGTGGGAAAATGGGAGGATGGCGGAATCTCAGCCCCTCCCGCCGGCGGCCGCGAAATCACCTAAGAAGGTGGCCCCCATTGCGACGGCTTCTCAGAGGTCGCGGCGCGCTGCATCCCAGGCAGATAGCAGGGCTGTAGCGCGCCGGGCTTCCACTGAGGCCACAGGGGTGTCACCGGGGACGAGCCAGCGCCAGCTGAACAAACCCACCGATCGGGTGACCGAGGCTCGCATCTGCCTTCTGCGCGCGAAGTCGCATCTTGGCGACTCGCGCAATTTGAGGGCGGATCTGAAAGTCGGGATCACCCAATCGGTGGAACGGTTGTATCAGCTGGTGAAGGAAGAGGCGGCGGCTGCAATAAAGGCAAAAGGGACTGAGACGACAGAGACGGAGGCCATTATGGCAGCACCTCCACCAGATGCGTCCAGGAGCTTCCCGGAGGTTGACTCGCTGCTCGCTTCACTAGCGGAGCATAGCGCGTTGGTGAAGGAGAGCAGCGAGAAGATGGAGAGGCTCCAGGAGGCGATGGACAGGCAGAGGGACCAGCTAGAGAAGACGGTCACCTATGCGAGTGTAGCGGCGGGTCCACCGAAAAGGCAGACCCCAGGAAGGACCGCGCTGCACTCCGTAGTAGTGACGTCCAAAGACGAGGGGGACTCTGGGGATAAGGTCCTCCAGAAAATAAGAGAGGCAGTGAAAGCCAAAGAAGGGGGAGTGGAAGTAGAGAGTGTGAGGAAGGCCAAGGACAGAAGGGTGATTATGGGCTGTAGGTCGGCTGAGGAGAGGGCCAAAATAAAGGAAAGGATCCGGAAGTCAGGAGACCAACTCGTTGTCGAGGACGTGATAAACAAGGATCCACTTCTGATATTCCGGGGTGTCCTCCGCATATTCTCAGACGAGGAACTGCTGGAGGCGCTTCGGAACCAGAACCGGGATATCTTTCGCGGCTTCAACAACGGGGAGGATCGAATGACGATAAAATATAAGCGGAACGCGCGGAACCCCCAAACCCACAACGTGATCATCGCCACGTCCCCTGCTGTCTGGAACAGGATGCTCGACAAGGGAAGAGCGCGCATAGATCTCCAGACCGTCTTCGTCGACGACCAGTCGCCACTGGTGCAATGCACTAGGTGTTTAGGATACGGGCATAGTCGACGGCTCTGCAAAGAGCCGGCCGACTCATGCTGCCACTGTGGAGGCCAACACCTAAGAGCGGAATGTGCCCAGTGGCTAAAAGCGGAGACACCGAAGTGTCTAAACTGCGTCAAGGCGAAGATGGAGAGATCCGATCACAATGCGTTCAACCCTGAGTGTCCTGTTCGAGTCAGGTGGGACAGGCTGGCACGTGCATCCGTCGCCTATTGCTAAGGTGGTCCCAGGGAACACACTGCCGCACAAGATACTCCAGGCGAATCTTCAACGGAAGAAATTGGCAACCCATGAGCTTATGCTTGAGGCCGAGCAGCGCAAAGCTACTGCAGCGCTGATCCAGGAGCCCTACGTAGGCAGCGCAAAGAGGATGAGCGGGACCAGAGGTGTCCGAATCTTCCAGAGCACCGGGCAAGGAGACGGGACTGTCAAAGCGGCAATAGCCGTTTTTGATCCAAAGTTGACCGTTAGACAGTACCCAGAACTCACCACGAACAACATCGTCGTGGTGGGGATCCAAACCGGTGCCTGGAGACTAACTCTGGTCTCGTTCTACTTTGAACCTGAGCAGCCATTAGGGCCATACCTGGACAGCCTCAAAAAAGTGGAGAGCGAGACCGGCCCGCATAGGCTCATAATGGGAGGAGACGCCAATGCCTGGAGTGTCTGGTGGGGCAGTAATGAGACGAACAGCAGAGGCGACGAGATGCTGGGAGCTCTCGACCAGCTTGGACTACAAGTTCTTAACAGAGGGGAAACTCCAACCTTCGACGTAGTTCGTGGTAACAGGCGTTACACGAGCTGCGTCGATGTCACAGCCTGCACAGCGGATATGCTGACGGTGACCGACGGCTGGCAAGTCGTCGATGACCTGACGGGGTCGGACCACAACGGCATTGAGTTCAGCGTACACCTCGAAAAATCTGTGGGTATCACGGTCAACCGGACTACCAGGGTCTATAATACCAAAAAAGCGAATTGGGCGCGGTTTCGTAAGAAACTGCGCCAAATTATGCAAACATACCCGGACCTTGCTGTCGACGATATCGACAGCAGGGACAAAATAGACCTGGTAGTCGAGGGACTGACTACGGCAGTGCAAACCGCCTGTACTTGCGTGATACCCAAAAAGAAGAGCGTAGAGAGGTTAACCGTGCCGTGGTGGTCTGACGAACTCGCCAGTCTAAAGAGGCAAGTGGTCACCAAGAAGCGGAGGATTCGTTGTGCAGCGCCGATCCGTAGACCAAGGGTTGTTGAGGAGTACCTGAAACAGAAAGAAGATTATGAACGTGCAGTGGTCCAAGCACAGGTCGAGAGTTGGAAGGGGTTCTGCGCAAAGCAGGACAAGGAAGGCCTGTGGGAGGGCATTTACCGGGTGATCCGCAGAACGGAAAGAAGGGAGGAGGATATGCCGATGGTGAGGGATGGCAGGACTCTGGACCCCGAGGCCTCGGCGAGGTATCTGGCAGAGACCTTTTACCCGGAAGACCGTCCGGAGGGGGACAACGAGGAGCACAGGAAGGTCCGGCAACGAGCCGAAGAGGTGAACGGGGGTAACCAAGGTGAACCCTGGGACCCTCCCTTCACACTCGACGAGCTAGAGCGCGCTGTCTCCTCGTTCAACCCTAAAAAAGCCCCCGGTTCCGACGGTCTGACGGCGGACATATGGGGCCACACGATCCGTCAAGACCCAGACACAGTTCTGCGCTTGGTGAACAAGTGCCTGGCGCATGGATACTTTCCACGGTCCTGGAAAGAGGCAACCGTCGTCGTGCTCCGCAAGCCCGCTAAAGATGACTACACCACCCCAAAATCGTACAGGCCGATTGGGCTTTTGCCTGTCCTCGGCAAGATTTTTGAGAAGATGGTCGTGGCCCGACTCAAGTTTCATTTACTCCCCAGGATGAGTACTCGCCAGTACGGCTTCATGCCCCAGCGAAGCACCGAGGACTCCCTCTATACGCTAATGGGGCGCATTCGTGGCAAACTTAATGCAAAAAGGCTTGTCACGGTTGTGTCCCTGGATATAGAGGGAGCCTTCGACAGCGCATGGTGGCCGGCCATACGGGTCCGTCTGGCTGAGGAAAAGTGTCCTGTAAACTTGAGGCGGGTCATGGACAGCTACTTGTCCGAGAGGGTGGTGAGAGTCAGGTACGCGGGAGTGGAGTACGAATCCAGGACCGAGAAAGGATGCGTCCAGGGGTCGATCGGTGGTCCCATAGTTTGGAATGTTCTGCTGGATCCTCTGCTGAAGGGTCTTGAGTCGTTAGGGGTCTACTGCCAGGCGTTTGCTGACGATGTCGTCCTTGTGTTCGATGGGGAGACAGCACTCGAGGTCGAAAGGGATGCCAATGCCGCTCTCGAATACGTGAGAGCGTGGGGTGTCACGAACAAGCTTCGGTTTGCGCCGCACAAGACCAAAGCAATGCTGGTCACGCGCAAACTGAAGCATGACACCCCACGTCTTAAGATGGGCGGGGTAGACATTGGCATGTCTGACGAGATCAAGCTGCTCGGTCTCACCATCGACCACAAGTTGACATTCAACTCCCACGTCGCAAACGTCTGCTCCCGAGCCGTCGGCATCTACAAACAGCTGTCGCGGGCTGCTCGGGTCGGTTGGGGTCTCCATCCTGAGGTCATCCGCTGCATCTACACGGCTGCAGTGGAGCCCATAATCTTGTACGCAGCGAGCGCGTGGTCGCCGGCCGCTAAAAAAGTCGGGTTGCAAAAGAAGCTGAACGCCGTCCAGAGGAGCTTCGCGCAGAAACTGTGCCGAGCCTACCGAACGGTCTCCCTGAACTCGGCACTGGTGCTGGCTGGGATACTCCCTCTTGACCTTCGAATACAGGAGGCTGCCTCACTTTACGAGGCCAAGAAGGGGGTACCTCATCCGGCGCTGGGAGACCGGGAGATCGAGCGTGTGGTATCGGCGCTGGAACTGCCACATCCAGCCGAACAGAGGGCTATTGAACTGCGACGCCTGGTAGACGAGGAACAGTATAATGAGCACCGCAATTACGCGGTGCGCATCTTCACAGACGGCAGCAAGATTGAGGGCAAGGTCGGAGCCGCGATGTCGGTCTGGACCGACCAGACAGAGGTCAAAGCCCTCAAGCTTGCTTTGCCGTCTTATAGTACCGTCTACCAGGCGGAGCTTCTCGCCCTCTGCAAAGCCACGAAGGAAGCCCTCCGAAGGCCCGAGACGGCGTTCGCTATCTATAGCGACTCCATGGCAGCTCTCCAAGCAGTCGTAAACCCCGAAGCCCTCCACGCCCTTGCAGTTGAAGCAAGAGACGCCATCCGCCGCAGCTGCGCCCAGAACAAGAGCGTCTCCCTGTTCTGGGTGAAAGCACATGCGGGGCTGCAGGGTAACGAGAGAGCCGACTTGCTCGCAAAGGAGGCTGCCCTCAGGTCAAAACGGCAACCCGACTACGACAAATGCCCGGTTTCATTCGTCAAGCGTATGATCCGTATGGAGACGCTCGACGAATGGAACCGGAGATATTGTGCTGGAGAAACGGCGGCCACAACGAAGATGTTCTTCCCCTGCGCGATCGCTGCGTACAGGACGGTGCGAAGGATGGAGATGACCAAAGAGCTGACCCAGGCACTAACGGACCACGGCGGGTTCTCCGAATACCTGACTCGCTTCAAGTGTAAGGAGAACCCGGCGTGCGCCTGCGACCCGGACACGCAGGAGACAGTCCTCCATCTCCTGGCGGATTGCCCGATCTATGCCTCCCACAGGCACGATATAGAAATGGAAACGGGAACAGAAATAAGAAAGGAAAATCTAAGCGTACTGATAAGGGATCGTAAAAATAAACAAAAATTCTTCGACTTTATAACGTTCATCGTAAAGTCCGTAAATAGACGAAACAAATAGTCGACTAGTATATTTTTAAAATTGGAAATTTAACTGAAGTATGAAATGACGGAATTTATTTATAATCTAAGAATTTTAACTTATTTATGTTAACTGAATTTTGTTTATTTATTGAGAATTTTAATAATGACTAAATTTTATTTATTTATTGAAAAATCTTAATTGAATTATTTACTGCATTTTAACTATTTATTGAACTGAATTTTAATTATTTATGAACATTTTACGGAACACACACATTTTATGAGCATTTTAAGGAATTGTATTTACTAAATCGTTTATTTATTGAAAATTTTAATGTGTCGATTTACTGAACAGTTATACTTTTTACTCAAAACAAAGCAATTTAAAATCAAAGAAAAGTAAACAAAGAAACAGCCCATAAAAAGACCCTGCGAAACCTATAGGCAGGGGGCCTTTCGCATGGCAGGAGTGGGTTTTTAGCCGGTAAGAGTCCGGCACTACCCAGACTGCCCTACCAGTGGGGCAGTCTGGGTGTCCATGAGGATTTTCCCACTCCTGCCACAAAAAATCCGCACTATTCGAGTGGAGAGCGGAAACCCCATTTGCCCAGGCGAGCTCGTTGCTCCAAAAGATTAGGGAAGCAGGTGAAAATACGTGCATGACATCCTGCACGATCAGCATAGACGCTATGGCGGTTGGCGGAGCAAGAGGAGACATCGCAGACCGTTTTGGCTGCCTAAAAGCCTCAGAACAACACGAGGTCGTGGTCTACGAGGACAGGGGGGAAACTCTAAGTTTCCTCAAGGCCCCCAGAGATAACACAGGCAGCACGATGAACCCAACCGCCATGACCGGAGCTGAAAGGGCCCAGCAAAAATTAACGTCTGAAAAGGAAAGGAAGGAAAAAGGCACAAGCATCAGCCCGGAGGACCGTAACCGGTCCAAAAGCCGTTTCAAAGCAATCGGCTCCTTCCTTAGCACACTGCTCCCGAGCACCAGCCGCACATCACCAACTGAGCGGCAAGAGTCAGCGGTTATGAGGTTTCTCAGGCCGAAGCCCAGGGAACCACATACTCCAAAGCCCAAACCGACCAGAGCCGACAAAGGGCAAGTCAGCCCGCCGACCCTCGCTGTAAACTCAGGTATCACGGACCACTATCGGAGCGCATTCCTCGAGTATGTAGCAGTCGTCAGGGCAACCAGAGAGGTAAACCTCGCGACATGCAGAAAGATTCTGGAGACCTTTCATTGGCAAAATGAGGGTCTGTTAGGGGTCTTACTCGGGGAGGCAGAGGCGGCCGTGTACGACAACGTCAAATCCCAAGTTATTGCTGGAGAAATGGCGGGGTCGTACATGGCAGCGTACAGCGCGGAGGGTGGTTTTGTGACCCTGAACGAAGAGGAAACGGAGCGCTCAGGGAGAGTTACGTTCCACACACCCGTAGACGACCCGTTGGTGGTTGCCGCCAAGTGTACCAAAATTATGCTGGACGACAGGATCCTCGAGATGGCGCAATCCATTTCAGAACCCTCTGATCCCCCGGCAGTGGAGGTGCATTGGGCGGTACCCAGTATCAGGTGGATAAACGGGGTTCCAGGATGTGGCAAGACAACCTGGATGGTGAACCACTTTGACGAGAAGAGCGACATCGTAGTGACCACAACAACCGAAGCTGCCAAGGATCTCAAAGAGAAGCTGGCGCACAGACTAGGAGATCGAGTCAAGGCAAAGGTGCGCACTATGGCCTCAATTTTAGCCAACGGGGTCAAACCAGAGGACAAATGTCATCGCCTTACGGTAGACGAAGCCCTCATGAACCACTTTGGGGCCATAGTCATGGCAGTGAAGTTGTCTGGAGCGAGCGAGGTCGTTCTCATCGGAGACATAAATCAGCTACCATTTTTGGACAGGGAGAACCTATTTGAGCTACGGTACACCCGCCCAAACTTGGTGGCTGGCATCACCCAGGAGTTACTCTGTACGCATCGGAACCCATTGGATGTAGCACTTGCCCTGAGTGATGTATACCCCGGTATATACTCCTCCAAGACATCGCTGTCGCGGGTCCACTCTCTGAAAGTGGAAAGGTTCACGGGAGCGCGCATACCACTCACCGCCCAGAACACCCTATTCTTGGTCCATACGCAGGAAGAGAGAGCCTCTCTTGCCGACCAGGGCTATGGTTCTGGCGATGGGTCGCGTATCCTCACTATCCACGCAGCTCAGGGGTTGACCTGCGACAACGTCATCATAATTAACACCAAGTCGAGGAGGCTCCAGATCCATGATAGCGTCTCCCACGCAGTTGTCGCAGTGTCGAGACACACGGTCAGCTGTGTGTATTATACCGACGACGCCGACGATGCCACGGGCCGCTTCGTTCGGAAAGCGATGGATGCGCCGACTAAAATGGTCGTCGAATATAATCTTAAGACGGCCATGCAGCATCGAGACACCGCGGTCATAGGAGCTCTGATGGAGATTGTGAAGACTCTCGGTTGAGAATTCAGAGAAACCCAACCCAATCCTACCCAACTTTCACCCACATACCATTAATACATACTACAGTATTGTGTATAAAAACAAAAAAGGCTTAATTGTAATTTGTGTACCACACTAGATTAATTTAAAATATAAGTAATTTTGTATTTAGATAAGATATAGCAATAAGATAACATAATAACATAGAGATATCAAAATAACATAGAAATACGAGAACAATATAGATAAAAAAAAAAAAACAATAAAAAAAAACGCTTAAAACAAAAAAAATATATATATATATATATATATATCTAAAAAAAAAAAACAAGAAATCAAAAAAAAAAAAAAAAAAAAAGGAAGAGTCTGAGGTGGACTCGCGTAGATATAAGCTTAGTTCTTAAGAGAAAATTATCCATCGTTAAGATGAGGGCAAGACAAACTGCCAATTTGTAAAAAAACAAAATGTAAAAAATTAAAACCCTGTTAAACAATGGCGCAGGCCATCATGTCTGCGGTAAAATATGATACGAAAAAAAAAAAAAAAAAAAAAACCTAACCTAACCTAACCTAACCGTTTTGACGCAATTTTAAGCCTATTGGTCCTTAAAATATTAATTTTATTGTTTTATAATTTTATTGACGCTCTGTTTGAGAATTTTAATATTGACTTCTCCCTGAGAAATATTTTTGACTTTTGTTTTTAAGGACCTTCTGGACCTTTACAGGGATCAGAATATCATATTGTGTCATATATAATTATTTAGTTATCGCCCTTTTATTTATTTTTATTCTTTTTAAAATCTGTAAGGACCTACTGATCCCCCTTTTACAGGGATCAGTATATTTGATACAATTTGACACCTCTTTTAGTATAATTTTAGTGACATACTGGTTCCCCATTTACAGGGACCAGTATAATTGTTTTAGAAATTATTGACACATTGGATTATTCTATTATATTATTTGATTATTTATTATATTTTAACTAATTATTCTTGACTAACTGATCCCCTCTTTACAGGGATCAGTACAATATTCTTAATCAAAGTTTTATTGCACATATTTATTTTGATTTTTACTTAAGTCTATTGATTCTGTCTCTACCCTTCCGACATGTTTCTCTCGAGAACCCCAGCAAAGAAAGCCTCCGCAGGTCCCCATGCCTCTCCATCGAGTGCGTCACTCTCCATCACCTCCGAGAGGGAGTCCTCCCCTCCCAGTGCTTCATCTCAGGCCTCCAGTGTGAGGCGAAGCATTGGAGAGTGGGAGAACGGGAGAATGGCGGAGTCTCAGCCCCCCCCGTCAGCCGCCGTGAAATCGCCTAAGAAGGCAGCTCCAATCGTGACGGCCTCCCAGAGGTCACGGCGCGCTGCATCTCAGGCAGAAAGCAGAGCTGTAGCGCGCCGAGCCTCCACTGAGATCACGGGGGCCTCACCGGGAGCTAGCCAGCTGCAGCCGAGCAAACCCACCGATCGGGTGACCGAGGCTCGAAACTGCCTTCTGCGTGCGAAGACGCACCTTAACGACTCACGCAACCTGAGGGCAGATCTAAAAGTCGGGATCACCCAATCGGTGGAACGGCTGTACCAGCTGGTTAAAGAAGAAGTGGCGGCTTCAGCTTCAGCAAAGGCAAAGGGGGCTGAGACAGTAGGGATGGAGGCTACCAAAGCCTCACCTCCGCCAGAAGTAACCAAGAGCTTTCCGGAGGTTGACTCGTTGCTCGCTTCATTAGCGGAGCATAGCGCGCTAGTGAAGGAGAGCAACGAGAAGATGGAGAAGCTGCAGCAGGCGATGGAGAGGCAAGGGGAGGTTTTGGAAAAGACGGCCACCTATGCGAGTGTAGCGGCGGGTCCACCGAAAAGATCGACCCCAGGAAGGACCGCCCTGCACTCCGTAGTGGTAACGTCCAAAAATGACAGTGACTCGGGGGAAGAGGTCATCAATAAAATCAGAGAAGCAGTAAAAGCGAAGGAGGGAGGAATAGAGATAGAAAGCGTTAGAAAGGCTAAAGACAGAAAAATAATCATGGGCTGTAGGACGGAAGAGGAAAGGAACAAAGTAAGAGACAGAATAAAGAAGTCAGGCGACCACCTCGTCGTCGAGGACGTAAAAAACAAAGACCCACTACTGGTACTCCGGGGCGTTCTCCGCATTCACTCAGACGAGGAACTGTTGGGGGCGCTGCGGAACCAGAACCGGGATGTTTTTCACGGCCTCGACAACGAGGAAGACAGAATGATGGTCAAGTATAAAAGAAATGCGCGGAACCCCCATACCCACAACGTGGTCATCAGCACGTCCCCTGCTGTCTGGAACAGGATGCTCGACAAGGGAAGAGCGCGGATAGATCTCCAGACCGTCTTCGTCGACGACCAGTCGCCACTGGTGCAGTGCACGAGGTGTCTGGGCTACGGGCATAGTCGGCGGCTCTGTAAGGAACCCGTCGACTTATGCAGTCATTGCGGTGGCCCACACCTCCGACCAGAATGCGACCAGTGGCTAAAGGCGGAAACTCCAAAGTGCCACAACTGCGTCAAGGCGAAGATGGGGAAGACTGACCACAACGCGTTTGACCCCGAGTGTCCTGTTCGAGTCAGGTGGGACCGGCTGGCACGTGCATCCGTCGCCTACTGCTAAGGTGGTCCCGGGGAACACACTGCCGCACAAGATACTCCAGGTAAACCTTCAGAGGAAGAGGTTGGCGACTCAAGAGCTTATGCTTGAGGCCGAGCAGCGCAAAGCCGCTGTAGCGCTGATCCAGGAGCCCTACGTGGGCAATGCAAAAAGGATGAGCGGGACCAGAGGTGTCCGAATCTTCCAGAGCACCGGCCAAGGAGACGGGACTGTCAAAGCGGCAATAGCCGTTTTTGACCCAAGGCTTGCCGTTAGACAGTACCCAGAACTCACCACGAACAACATCGTCGTGGTGGGAATCCAAACCGGTGCCTGGAGACTAACTCTGGTCTCGTTCTACTTTGAGCCAGATCAGCCCTTAGGGCCATACCTGGACAGCCTCAGAAAGGTGGAAAGCGAGACCGGCCCGCATAAGCTCATCATGGGTGGAGACGCCAACGCCTGGAGTGTCTGGTGGGGCAGTAGTGAGACGAACAGCAGAGGCGACGAGATGCTGGGGGCTCTCGATCAGCTTGGACTACAAGTTCTGAACAGAGGGGAAACTCCAACCTTCGACGTAGTTCGTGGTAACAGGCGTTACACGAGCTGCGTCGATGTCACAGCCTGCACAGCGGATATGCTGACGGTGACCGACGGCTGGCGGGTCGTCGATGACCTGACGGGATCGGACCACAACGGCATAGAGTTCAACGTTCTTCTCGAAAAGTCTGTGGGTATCACGGTTAACCGGACTACCAGGATCTACAATACCCGGAAAGCAAATTGGGCGCAGTTTCGTAAGAAACTGCGCCTAGTTATGCAAACACGGCCGGACCTTGCTGTCAATGAAATTGACAGCAAGGACCGAATAGACCTGGTAGTCGAGGGGCTTACTACGGCAGTACAAGACGCCTGTACATGCGTGATACCCAAGAAGAAGAACGTTGAGAAGCTAGCCGTGCCGTGGTGGTCCGATTCACTCGCCAGTCTAAAGAGGCAAGTGGTCACCAAGAAGCGAAGGATTCGTTGTGCAGCGCCAGTTCGTAGACCAAAGGTTGTAGAGGAGTACCTGAAACAGAAAGCAGAATACGAGAGTGCAGTGGTCCAAGCAAAGATCGAGAGCTGGAAGGGGTTCTGCGAGAAGCAGGATAGGGAGGGCCTGTGGGAGGGCATATATAGGGTAATCCGTAGGACGGAGAAAAGGGAGGAAGATTTGCCGATGGTGAGGGACGGCCAAACCCTGGACCCAGAGGCTTCAGCGAGGTATCTAGCACAAACCTTTTACCCGGAAGATCGTCCGGAGGGGGATAACGAGGAGCACAGAAAGGTCCGGCAACGAGCCGAAGAGGTGAACGGGGGTAACCAAGGTGAACCCTGGGACCCTCCCTTCACACTCGACGAGCTAAAGCGCGCTGTCTCCTCGTTCAACCCCAAAAAAGCCCCCGGTTCCGACGGTCTGACGGCGGACATATGGGGCCACACGATCCACCAAGACCCAGATTTAGTTCTGCGCTTGATGAACAAGTGCCTGGTGCAAGCATACTTCCCACGGTCCTGGAAAGAGGCAACCGTCGTCGTGCTCCGCAAACCCGCGAAAGACGACTATACCACCCCAAAGGCATACAGGCCGATTGGGCTTTTGCCTGTGCTCGGAAAGGTATTTGAGAAGATGGTCGTGGCCCGACTCAAGTTCTACTTGCTACCCAGGATGAGTACTCGCCAGTACGGATTCATGCCCCAGCGAAGCACCGAGGACTCCCTCTATACGCTAATGGGACACATTCGTGGCAAACTTAATGCTAAAAGGCTTGTCACGGTTGTGTCCCTGGATATAGAGGGAGCCTTCGACAGCGCATGGTGGCCAGCCATACGAGTCCGACTGGCTGAGGAAAAGTGTCCTGTGAACTTGAGACGGGTCATAGACAGCTACCTTTCCGAGAGGGTGGTAAAGGTCAGGTACGCGGGAGTGGAGCACGAATCCAGGACCGAGAAGGGATGCGTCCAGGGGTCTATCGGTGGTCCCATTTTCTGGAACCTTGTGCTGGATCCTCTACTGAAGGCTCTGGAGTCAATGGGGGTCTATTGCCAGGCGTTTGCTGACGATATTGTCCTTGTGTTCGATGGGGAGACTGCACTTAAAGTCGAAAGGGATGCCAATGTCGCTCTAGAGTACGTGCGAGCGTGGGGTGTCACGAATAAGCTTCGGTTTGCGCCGCATAAGACGAAGGCGATGCTAGTCACGCGCAAACTGAAGCATGACACCCCACGTCTCAAGATGGGCGGGGTAGACATTGGCATGTCTGACGAAATCAAGCTGCTCGGTCTCACCATCGACCACAAGTTGACATTCAACTCCCACGTCGCAAACGTCTGTTCCCGAGCCATCGGCATCTACAAGCAGTTGTCGCGGGCTGCTCGGGTCAGTTGGGGTCTCCATCCAGAGGTTATCCGCTGCATCTACACGGCTGCAGTGGAGCCTATCATCCTGTACGCAGCGAGCGCGTGGTCGCCGGCCGCAAAGAAAGTCGGGTTGCAGAAAAAGCTGAACGCCGTCCAGAGGAGCTTCGCGCAGAAACTGTGCCGGGCCTACCGCACGGTTTCCCTAAACTCGGCACTGGTGCTGGCTGGGATACTCCCTCTTGACCTCCGAATTCAGGAGGTAGCCTCATTGTATGAGGCCAAGAGAGGAGTACCTCATCCAGCACTGGGAGACCGAGAGGTCGAGCGGGTGGCATCGGCACTAGAGATGCCACATCCGGCTGAGCAGAGGGCTATTGCACTGCGACGCCTGGTAGACGAGGAACAGTACAATGAGCACCGTAATTATGCGGTGCGGATTTTCACGGACGGCAGCAAGATCGAGGGCAAGGTCGGAGCCGCAGTATCGGTATGGACCGACCAAGCGGAGACCAAAGCCCTCAAGCTTGCGCTGCCGTCTTACAGTACCGTCTACCAGGCTGAGCTTCTCGCCCTCTGCAAAGCAGCGAAGGAAGCCCTCCGAAGGTCCGAGACGGCGTTCGCTATTTACAGCGAATCCATGGCAGCTCTCCAAACAGTCGTAAACCCCGAAGCCCTCCACGTCCTCGCAGTCGAAGCAAGAGACGCCATCCGCCGCAGCTGCGCCCAGAACAAGAGCGTCTCCCTGTTCTGGGTAAAAGCTCATGCGGGGCTGGAGGGTAACGAGAGAGCCGACTTGCTCGCGAAGGAGGCTGCCCTGAAGTCAAAGCGGCAACCCGACTACGACAAATGCCCGGTTTCATTCGTCAAGCGTATGATCCGTATGGAGACGCTCGACGAATGGAACCGGAGGTATCGTGAAGGAGAAACGGCGGCCACCACGAAGGTGTTCTTCCCTTGTGCGATCGCTGCGTACAGGACGGTGCGAAGGATGGAGATGACGAAGGAGCTGACCCAAGCCCTAACAGGACACGGCGGGTTCTCTGAATACCTGACTCGCTTCAAGTGTAAAGAGAACCCGGCGTGTGCCTGCGACCCCGACAAGCAGGAGACAATCCTCCATCTCCTGACGGATTGCCCTGTATATGCCTCCCACAGATTTGAGTTACAAAATAGAATTGGGGATAATATTACAAAAGCAAATCTTTACATATTTATACAAAGTAAAAACTGCAAAAAGGAATTTTTAGAATTTGTCACCAAAATTGTGAAGTCAGTAAATAAAAGAAATCAAACTTGACCGATGCAAAACAACCCTTCTTAACTATTATTTTATTATTTATTTAGTTTGAATTATTCTCTGTGATATTTAATTGTGATAAAATTTTAATGAAACTTATGTTATTGTGCATTTTACTGAAACTTATTTAACTGTGATCTATTTTATTGTAATTATTTATTGGAAGCCTATTTTAAATTGTCTATTTATTGAATTTTATCTAGAATTATACTTTTATTGCAAACTAATTGAAATTATGGTAAACAAAATCCTGCAGCCTATGAAAATCTCTGCCTAACCTGAACGGCAGGGGCCTTTCGCATGGCAGGAGTGGGTTTTTAGCCGGTAAGAGTCCGGCACTACCCAGACTGCCCTACCAGTGGGGCAGTCTGGGTGTCCATGAGGATTTTCCCACTCCTGCCACAAAAAAAAAAAAAAAAAAAAAAAAAAAAAAAAAAAAAAAAACCTAACCTAACCTAACCTAACCTAACCTAACCTAACCTAACCTAACCTAAAAAGTCGGTGCGAAAAACAGTTGCAGAAAAACTGGAAAAAACGTGTTCGTAAAAACATTCAACGCGTCATAACACCGGAAGTACATCGACGGGGTTCCAGTTTTTTGAAAGCAGATTGTGCCGGACACAGAGAGGTTTCATTGGACACCTCGAGGGCTGAAATCCACTCACGCACTCCGAAGAAAACGAAGGAAAAGGGGAAACCTAACCTCAAATCTCGACCACGAGTTCATCGAACCTGGCGTCGGAAAGAGCTGATTTTTGGGCAGAGTAAGAAGTACCTTTGGGCAAGCTGAATTCTGCTGAAAACAGAATTTTAACTCCTAAACACGGGAGATATTGAGCTACGAACTTCCGAACTTTGGAGCACTCTCCTGGAAAATCTTCAGGCAGGACCCCTTCTTTTTCTGGCGGATCCTGCTGCGCGCTCACCAGACGAAGACACCTGTCATCAGTTAAGATTTTTATAGCAATTATATAGATAGAAAATTCATATTTTACAAGTTTTTCAGTTTTTTAAATAATTTCACTTCAGATTTCAGGATTTTCAAAAATTTTATTTTATTTACAGGTAGCTTAGTAAATTCCACTATTTTAACAGTTTTTTCCAAATTTTTATGTGTCATAGTTTTAAAGTTATTTAATTTTCAGTGTTTTTTGCAAATAAATCAATAATAAATAGGAATAATTTAAATTTAAGCACAGGAGAGTGTTCAGAGCATGTATCTGGCCTAGGTTAAGCCCAAAGACGCACCTAATAGCTTCGGAATTGACGATTTTTGATTTTTCGGCCATTTTGGTTTTAGATGGTTGACTTATAAAAGTTCAATTATCTTCGGAGCTAATGGACGTAGAAACCGCGGATTTTTACTGTTACCCGTGGGATACAAGAGCGGATATTTTCTGCACATTTTCAGGCGTTTTTCAGGCCTGAAAATTTTCAGCGCTGAAACCGATCTGGGTGTATGCCGGGGACTAGGGCAACTCGTGTATCCAAAACCGCAACTTTCTCCGACAAACGGTCGCGGGGCTACGGCCATTTGAAGTTTGTGTTTGACAGCTGGGCGGCCATTTTGTTAAACTTTGCAGCAAGCTAACTCCGGACTCGGAGGTCGTAGAGAGTTGCCGTTTTCACAGTGGTGTTCTGGGGGATCACACCTATTACATTTCTAGGGTTTCAGGCGTATCAGAGCTGAAATTTTTCAGGATCCTGAAAACCAAATAGCGCGACGGGGCGAGTCGAGCCGGACCGGAAAAATCCAAGCACGCCTTTTCTGTGGCAACAGGAACGGGAGATATACCGGGTTGAAGTTGACTTTGACAGTTCATGAACTGTCAAAAGAAGACTTCAGGTGCGGATAGTTCCCGAACTAAGGGTCGTAGGGGGCTCGGGTTTTTTCTGGGGGCATTGGCCGGCTCTGCTTTATCCATCGGGGTTGAGATTTTGGGAGTACAGCGTTTCAGGATATTTTTTCAGGAATTGGTCCAGGGGGGTAGGGCTCGTCGAGGACAGTCGGAAAACCCCAAGCACTGTGGTATTCGGTCGAACGGTCACGGAGAAAACCGCTAATAACCGAATTTTGGTCGCCATCTTGAACCAGCAACCAGAATTTCGGACTGCGTTTGCTCCGTGACCCTTTGGAGTAGAGCCGTGGTGTTTGGGTTTATTTTGAAGGACTTGGGGAGTACTATCGTTTGGGATCATCAAAATTTCAAAATCTTTCAATAAATTTTTCAGAACTTTTTCAAAATTTTTTGAAAATTCTTTTTCGACTCAAAATTTGACAAGGCTCTTTTCGAATGCGCTGGGCTCCTAGGATCTGTATTTTAACTGCTTATTTGGCAGAAACTGACCACAATTCACTCAAACTGTAGAGCGTTGCATAATTTATTGACCGGGTTGCACTCCTATTGACTGTAGACGGCATCCCATTTTCAGGGACAGCTGACCATTGAGATAAAACTCGGACAAACTGCTATCCCCCTTTTACAGGAATAGTTCTTCGTTTTGTTGACAGATTATACTGTTTATAGACTATCTCCCCTCTACAGGGCTAGTTAGGCACACCTAAGTGTAATTAGGACGGTTTATTTTTATACATAGACGATCTACCCATTGACAGTCTCGTTTAATGCCACTCACACATACGCCCCGTAAGATGGCTGCCTCAGAGGCGAACTCTCCGGTTGACAAGGAGAAGGCAGGACCTTCACCACCAAAACAAACGAACGCATCCAATGTTCGAAGGAGCATTGGTGAGTGGGAAGGTAACAAGGGAAAGGACACGAAAACAGCTGCCTCTGCTACGTACTTAGTGTCGCCGAAAGGCCAGCGCACTTCGGCTGCCCCTTCGGGGCCTACACAGAGGGCCGCTCTGTCCCACGTTGGAAAGGAGACGAAAAGGCGAGGCTCTGTCGAGGCTGCGGGGGGGTCGCCGGGGCCGGTGGCCTCCAGCGACCGGGTTCATGAAGGCCGAGTCTGGCTCCTGAGAGCGAAGGCCCACTTGAATGACTCGCGAAATCTAAGAGCAGACTTAAAAGCGGGCCTCATTCAGGCAGTGGAGTCCTTGTTTAGGCTAATAAAGGATGGTGCCGCGGAGGCTTTGGACATGGCAAAGAGTCAAACTCTTTGCCTGTCAGAAAAGGGAAGGAAGGACGAGCAAGGAACTAAGACAGGAAACGAACTAAGTGACGACGCGGCTCGCCTAACAAGAACTATCGAGGAGCACTCCAAACTGATGCAAGAGAGCAACAAACAAATGCAAGAGCTCAAATCAGTATTGGAGGAGCAGAAGGCAGCCAAAAAAGAGATACCCTCATACGCAGAGGTGACACAGGTCAGCGGAAGGTTACTAAAGCGTAACACGCTGCACTCGGTAGTGGTCACCTCAAAAGACGAGACGGAGACCGGAGAACAGGTGTTAGACAAGGTGAGGAAAGCGGTAGATGCAAAGGAAGGATGGGTTAAAGTAGAAAGAGTTAGGAAGGCAAAGAACAGGAAGGTAGTCATGGGCTTCGAGACGGAGGAGGATAGGGACAAGGTAAAGGCCAGGCTGGAGAAAAAAGGGGTCGACCTCACCGTAGAGGCCGTGAAGAACCGAGACCCCATGCTGATACTTAAGGACGTCCTAGCAGTCAATACAGACGAAGATATCCTTAAGGCCCTTAAGAATCAGAACCGGGACGTTTTTCACGGCATCTGCGATGGGGAAGAACGGATTGAAGTAAAATATAGGCGGAAGGCCAGAAATCCACACTCCGGCCATGTTGTGGTGAGCACGTCCCCCACTATCTGGCAGAGAATAATTAAAAAAGGACATGTCCACATAGATCTGCAGCGAGTGAGGGCAGAAGACCAAAGCCCACTGGTGCAGTGTACTCGCTGTCTAGGGTACGGACATGGACGGAAACACTGTACGGAGTCGGCGGACGTGTGCAGTCACTGCGGTGGACCACACCTGAAAACCGAGTGTTCAGAATGGATCGCGGGAGGGATGGCCACCTGCAGAAATTGCAAGAGGGCAAGTATGCCGGATGTGGAGCATAATGCCTTCAGCCACGAATGCCCGGTACGTCGAAAATGGGATGCTTTAGCGCGGTCAACCACCGCGTATTGCTAAGGGCTCGCATGGCAACCCAAGTGCTTACAAATTTGCTCAAGCCAACCTTCAGCGAAAACGTCTGGCGACCAACGAGATGTTGATAGAGGCAGAAAAGCGGGGAATTGCCGCGGTGCTCATACAGGAGCCATATATCGGCAGCTCAAACAACATGAAGAGCCAGAGGGGAGTGCGGGTCTTCCAGGCCACGGGACTGGCAGACGGGACTGTAAAATCGGCAATAGTCGTCCTTGACAAAGACCTCAAGGTAATACAGTACCCGAAGCTCACCACAGCGAATATCGCTGTGGTGGGAATCCAGACCGGTGCCTGGGAGATCACACTCGTCTCATTCTATTTCGAGCCGGATAAGCCAGTCGAGCCCTACTTAAAGCACCTGAGAGAAATCGGAACTGCAAACGGCTCAAAACCGATTATCGTTGGAGGGGACGCTAATGCAAAGAGCACTTGGTGGGGAGGCTCGGTGGTTGACCGTAGGGGCGAAGACGTGTGCGGAGCTCTCGGTGAGCTCGGGTTGAACATCCTCAACACAGGGGAAATTCCGACTTTCGACACGATCAGAGGAGGACAGCGTTACAGCAGCTGCGTTGATTTAACGGCATGTTCCGATAACATTCTAGGCCAAGTGGAGAATTGGAAGGTTGACGAAGGCCTCACGAGCTCTGACCACAATAGCATAACGTTTGATATTAAGCTAACTAAATCAAAGGGTAAACAAATAGATAGAACCACAAGAATATATAACACTAAAAAAGCTAATTGGCCAGAGTTTCATAAGAAACTTAACCAATTAATGATAGACCGTAAAATAAACAAAATAGAAATAGAAAAAATTGACAGCATAGAAAAATTAGATGAAGTAGTAAACAAATATACAATAGTTATAAAAGAAGCATGCGAATCAGCAATGCCAATCAAAACAGCTAAAGAAAAATTAAACTTACCATGGTGGTCGGAGAAACTCGATGAGCTAAAGAAGAGTGTAGCCACCAAAAAGAGGAGGATACGATGCGCTGCTCCAGTCCGAAGATCGAAAGTCATCGAAGAGTACCTGAAACAAAAAGAGGAATATGAGATTGAGGCGGCCCGAGCCCAGACCGAGAGCTGGAAACAATTCTGTAGTAAGCAAGATAGGGAAGGGGTATGGGAGGGGATTTATAGAGTCATTGGGAGGACTACGCAAAGAGAGGTGGACTTGCAAATGATCGAAAACGGGAAAGTGCTGGACCCGAAAGCGTCAGTCAAACTTATAGCGGAAACATTTTACCCGGCGGACTCGCAAAGCTCAGACACCACATATCATAGTTTAGTCAAGCCCAAGCCGAAACAGTAAATAGCGAAGACGAGGAAGACCCGCAAGATCCACCTTTCACTCCAGTGGAGCTAAGAACAGCATGCGAGTCCTTTAATCCAAAAAAGGCACCGGGGTTGGATGGCCTCACAGCCGATGTATGTAGTCAAGCCATTGGATGTGCACCCGAGACCTTCCTGGCCCTTCTTAACCAATGCCTGGAACTAAAGTACTTCCCCAAGTCCTGGAAGGAGGCCGTAGTGGTGGTGTTAAAGAAGCCAGGTAAAACTGATTACACCACCCCAAAAGCATATAGGCCCATTGGCCTTTTACCGGTGTTGGGTAAAATCTTCGAGAAGATGTTGATGGCCCGCCTCAAGTTCTATATTATGCCAAGGATGAGTACTCGCCAGTACGGGTTCATGCCCCAGAGGAGCACCGAAGACTCCCTCTATGATCTGACGACACATGTAAGAGATAAGTTAAGGCTTAAGAAAATTGTTGTCCTGATATCTCTGGACATAGAGGGAGCCTTCGACAGCGCCTGGTGGCCAGCTATAAGAGTCCGGCTGGCAGAGGAAAGGTGTCCGCTTAACTTGAGGAGGGTCATCGACAGCTATCTCGACGATAGAGGTGTCAGGGTGAGGTACGCGGGTGAAGAACACACCAAAAGCACAAGCAAAGGCTGCGTACAAGGCTCCATCGGGGGCCCCAACCTGTGGAACCTGCTCTTGGATCCCCTCATCAAATCTTTATTGCAAATGGGGGTTTACACGCAGGCTTTCGCAGACGACGTGGTCCTTGTCTTCGATGGTGACACAGCACTGGAAATAGAGCTGGCAGCAAACACTGCCCTCGAACATGTTCGGGCGTGGGGTGTCGATAATAAACTAAAATTTGCGCCGCAAAAAACTAACGCAATGACCATAACCCGAAGATTAAAATACGACACCCCACGCTTGAGCATGGGCGGAGTCAGTGTAGCCATGACTAAAGAAGTTAAGATCCTGGGTGTCACCATCGACGACAAGTTAACCTTTAATTCGCACGTTAAAAATGTCTGC
Organism: Mythimna separata; assembly: GCA_030763345.1. NCBI lineage: Eukaryota > Metazoa > Arthropoda > Insecta > Lepidoptera > Noctuidae > Mythimna > Mythimna separata. The sequence continues at coordinate 20,135,650 of CM061188.1, read as the reverse complement.
AAAAAAGCAATAAACGTGCATAAGCAGTTGTGCAGGGCAGCGAAAATCGGTTGGGGTCTAAACCCCGAAGTTATTAAAATTATATATACAGCGACTATAGAGCCGATCATCCTGTACGCCGCCAGCGTATGGGCCCCAGCGGCAAGCAAACAGGGCATTATAAAACAGTTGGGCGTCGTACAACGCGGAATAGCACAGAAAATGTGCAAAGCATATCGCACTGTGTCCCTCAACTCTGTGCTTCTGTTGGCAGGGATACTTCCCCTGGATCTCCGAGTTCGCGAGGCGGCCTCGTTATATGAGGCAAAGAGGGGGGTACCACTGCCGATATTGAGGGACAGGGAGATGGAGCGGCCTGTGTCTGCGTTGCTATCTCCTCATCCTGCCACGCGTATCGAACTGGAGTTCAGAAGCCTGGTAGACCAGGAGCAGGTTGACGCCAGCGCCAAGCCAGAAGTGAGAATTTTCACCGACGGGAGCAAAATTGAGGGGCGTGTCGGTGCTGCGTTGTCCTTTTGGAACAACCAGGCCGAAACACGCGCCCTCAAACTGGCGTTACCAGAATATTGCTCGGTCTACCAGGCGGAGCTCCTGGCGATATGCAGGGCAACGGGGGAGATCCGGAAAAACTCGGCGTCAACTTTCGGGATATACAGCGACTCCATGGCGGCCCTCATGACGGTGAAAAACCACAGTTGCCTTCACCCCTTGGCAGTAGAAGCTAGAGAAAACCTTACAGCTGTTTCTCTCCAGAACAAGGTAGTAGACTTGTTCTGGATCAAAGCGCACGCAGGTCTCGAGGGCAACGAGAGAGTGGATCAGCTGGCAAAAGAGGCCGCCATACGGAGTAAACGGAAGCCGGACTATGATCTGTGTCCTGCTTCGTTCGTCAAGCGTTGCATTCGAATGGCGACGCTTGAGGAATGGAACAGCAGATACAAAACCGGCACCACCGCTGCAATTACAAAAATATTCTTTCCGGATGCGATGGCGGCGTATAGGATAGTCAGAAAGCTACGGATAGAGGGGCATCTGACTCAAATCTTGACGGGGCACGGTGGATTCTCCGAATACTTGAACAGGTTCAAGTGCAAGGAGAGTCCATCGTGTATCTGCGACCCAAACATGTCGGAGTCGGTGCCACACTTGCTGATTCACTGTCCTGTATATGCACGTGAGCGTAATGAATTGGAGCAAAAATTAGACACAGAATTGACAACAGACAGCATAAGACAGATCATGATAGGTAAAGATAGGAACAAGTTCCTAGAATACTGTCTGAAAATTGTAAAAGAGGTGATAAAACGAAACAGGAGCGATCGATAAATTATGTAACTGCTATATATTTGGTTATATATAAGTTGTGCATATAGAAAACAGTAAATAAACATATATATATCAGTAAAGCAGTAGGACAGGAGTAAACCTAAAAATAAACAATGTTTAATAAATAAACAGATATTATAGAATAACAATAAATGTTTGTTGTTAAAGTAAGAACATTATACTAGTATGTAAGACTGTAAAACTGTTAAAAATAAAGAGATGTGTAACCCTACTAGACAATAAGACAAGCACAATATGTAATAGTTGTAATAAGTAGAATATTAGAAAACATGTATAAAGTAAGAAGAAGTAAGATGAATAAATAAATAAAAAATGTTACAAATAAGAGGAAAAGTAATACTGTTGTCAGAATAAAATAAGAAGACAAATTAGATATTAAGTTAGAAAATAAGAAATAATTGTAGCACCCACACAAGAAATATTGTGAATTTGATCAGCAATAAAAACTGAGAGTGCGTAAATCATTTACCCCAGAAAAATAAATAAAGGAGAAAAATAAAGAGAAGGAGAATTAGAGTAGTTAGAGAAGTACTTGATAGTTAGGAAAATGGGAGCCCCACCTATGAATATGACTGAATGAGGAAGAATGACAGAAAGACAAAGTATGTGGAATAAAAGTGCGAGAGGCAAGCAAGCGAGAACTGGTATGAAAGAGTACCAGCTGGAAATAGACTCTGGCGCAAGTCAGGGGTAGAGATAAAAAAAAAAAAAAAAAAAAAAAAAAAAAAAAAAAAACCTAACCTAACCTAACCTAACCTAACCAAGCCACTAAAACCACAGACGCTGACTAATTTTAACGACAATTTTAAATTTAATTTAATTTATATATATATTGACAATTTTAAATTTTAATCAAACTGATATTATATATTGACAATTTTATATTTTATAAATAATTATTTTGACCAAAAGACGACCGTTTTATTCCCCCTTTACAGGAATAATACGGAATAGATTTAATTTTATTTATAATATTTTTATCTGATTTTAGCCTCCACTCGTCCATCATGTTCCTCTCCAGAACTCCTGCCAAGAAGGCTTTAGCGATCTCCATTGTCTCTCCATCGTCCGCTTCACTCCCCATCACCTCTGAGGGAGAGGTTTCCCCTCCCAGTGCTTCAACTCAAGCCTCTAGTGTGAGGCGAAGCATTGGAGAGTGGGAAAATGGGAAGATGGCGGAATCTCAGCCCCTCCCGCCGGCGGCCGCGAAATCACCCAAGAAGGTGGCCCCTGTGGCGACGGCATCTCAGAGGTCTCGGCGCGCTGCATCCCAGGCAGATAGCAGGGCTGTAGCGCGCCGGGCTTCCACCGAGGCCACAGGGGCGTCACCGGGGGCAAGCCAGCAGCAGCCGAACAAACCCACCGATCGGGTGACCGAGGCTCGCATCTGCCTTCTGCGCGCGAAGTCGCATCTAAACGACTCGCGCAATTTGAGGGCAGATTTGAAAGTCGGGATCACCCAATCGGTGGAACGGCTGTATCAGCTGGTGAAGGAAGAGGCAGCGGCTGCAGAAAAGGCGAAAGGGGCTGAGACAACAGGGACGGAGGCCATTAAGGCAGCACCTCCGCCAGAAGCGCCCAGGAGCTTCCCGGAGGTTGACTCGCTGCTCGCTTCATTAGCGGAGCATAGCGCGCTAGTGAAGGAGAGCAGCGAGAAGATGGAGAAGCTGCAGCGGGCGATGGAGAGGCAGGGAGAAATTATGGAGAAGACGGTCACCTACGCGAGTGTGGCGGCGGGTCCACCGAAAAGGCAGACCCCAGGAAGGACCGCGTTGCACTCCATAGTGGTGACCTCCAGAGATGAGGGGGATTCTGGAGAGGTGGTCTTCAACAAAGTGAGAGAGGCAGTCAAAGCCAAGGATGGGGGAGTGGAGGTCGAGAACGTGCGAAAGGCCAAAGACAGGAAGATTGTTATGGGGTGCAGGACTACAGAGGAAAGGGACAAAGTCAAAGAAAGGATAAGGAAGGCAGGAGACCACCTCGTGGTCGAGGACGTGAGAAACAAAGACCCACTACTGGTATTCCGTGGCGTTCTCCGCATTCACTCAGATGAGGAAGTGTTGGGAGCGCTGCGGAGCCAGAACCGGGATGTCTTTCACGGCCTCGACAACGGGGAAGATAGAATGAGTGTGAAGTTCAAGAGAAATGCGCGGAACCCCCAAACCCATAACGTTGTCATCAGCACGTCCCCTGCTGTCTGGAACAGGATGCTCGACAAGGGAAGAGCGCGGATAGATCTCCAGACCGTCTTCGTCGACGACCAGTCGCCACTGGTGCAGTGCACTAGGTGTCTGGCATACGGGCATAGTCGGCGGCTCTGCAAAGAACCAGCCGACTCATGCAGCCACTGTGGGGGCCAGCACCTACGAGCGGAATGTGCCCAGTGGCTAAAGGCAGAGGTACCAAAGTGCCTAAACTGCGTCAAGGCGAAGATGGAGAGATCCGACCACAACGCGTTCAACCCCGAGTGTCCTGTTCGAGTCAGGTGGGACCGGCTGGCACGTGCATCCGTCGCCTACTGCTAAGGTGGTCCCGGGGAACACACTACCGCACAAGATACTCCAGGTAAACCTTCAGAGGAAGAGGTTGGCGACTCAAGAGCTTATGCTTGAGGCCGAGCAGCGCAAAGCCGCTGTAGCGCTGATCCAGGAGCCCTACGTGGGCAATGCGAAAAGGATGAGCGGGACCAGAGGTGTCCGAATCTACCAGAGCACCGGCCAAGGAGACGGGACTGTCAAAGCGGCAATAGCCGTTTTTGACCCAAGGCTTGCCGTTAGACAGTACCCAGAACTCACCACGAACAACATCGTCGTGGTGGGGATCCAAACCGGTGCCTGGAGACTAACTCTGGTCTCGTTCTACTTTGAGCCAGATCAGCCCTTAGGGCCATACCTGGACAGCCTCAAAAAGGTGGAAAGCGAGACCGGCCCGCATAAGCTCATCATGGGTGGAGACGCCAACGCCTGGAGTGTCTGGTGGGGCAGTAGTGAGACGAACAGCAGAGGCGACGAGATGCTGGGGGCTCTCGATCAGCTTGGACTACAGATTCTGAACAGAGGGGAAACTCCAACCTTCGACGTAGTTCGTGGTAACAGGCGTTACACGAGCTGCGTCGATGTCACAGCCTGCACAGCGGACATGCTGACGGTGACCGACGGCTGGCGGGTCATTGATGACCTGACGGGTTCGGACCACAACGGCATAGAGTTCGACGTTCTTCTCGAAAAGTCTGTGGGTATCACGGTCAACCGGACTACCAGGATCTACAATACCAAAAAAGCAAATTGGGCGCAGTTTCGTAAGAAACTGCGCCAAATTATGCAAGAAAGGCAGGACAAAATAGACCTGGTAGTCGAGGGACTAACTGCGGCGGTGCAAACCGCCTGCAATTGCGTGATGCCCAAGAAGAAGAACGTCGAGAAGTTAGCCGTGCCGTGGTGGTCGGACGAACTCGCCAGTCTAAAGAGGCAAGTGGTCACCAAGAAGCGAAGGATCCGTTGTGCAGCGCCGGTTCGTAGACCAAAGGTTGTTGAGGAGTACCTGAAACAGAAAGAAGAATATGAGCGTGCAGTGGTCCAAGCAAAGATCGAGAGCTGGAAGGGGTTCTGCGAGAAGCAAGATAGGGAGGGCCTGTGGGAAGGCATATATAGGGTAATCCGTAGAACGGAGAAAAGGGAGGAGGATTTGCCGATGGTGAGGGATGGCCAAACCCTGGACCCAGAGGCTTCAGCGAGGTATCTGGCACAAACTTTCTACCCGGAAGATCGTCCGGAGGGGGATAACGAGGAGCACAGAAAGGTCCGGCAACGAGCCGAAGAGGTGAACGGGGGGAACCAAGGTGAACCCTGTGACCCTCCCTTCACACTCGACGAGCTAGAGCGCGCTGTCTCCTCGTTCAACCCCAAAAAAGCCCCCGGTTCCGACGGTCTGACGGCGGACATATGGGGCCACACGATCCGCCAAGACCCAGATTTAGTTCTGCGCTTGGTGAACAAGTGCCTGGCGCATGCATACTTTCCACGGTCCTGGAAAGAGGCAACCTTCGTCGTGCTCCGCAAACCCGCGAAAGATGACTATACCACCCCAAAGGCATACAGGCCGATTGGGCTTTTGCCTGTGCTCGGAAAGGTATTTGAGAAGATGGTCGTGGCCCGACTCAAGTTCTACTTGCTACCCAGGATGAGTACTCGCCAGTACGGATTCATGCCCCAGCGAAGCACCGAGGACTCCCTCTATACGCTAATGGGACACATTCGTGGCAAACTTAATGCTAAAAGGCTTGTCACGGTTGTGTCCCTGGATATAGAGGGAGCCTTCGACAGCGCATGGTGGCCGGCCATACGAGTCCGACTGGCTGAGGAAAAGTGTCCTGTGAACTTGAGACGGGTCATAGACAGCTACCTTTCCGGGAGGGTGGTAAAGGTCAGGTACGCGGGAGTGGAGTACGAATCCAGGACCGAGAAGGGATGCGTCCAGGGGTCTATCGGTGGTCCCATTTTCTGGAACCTTGTGCTGGATCCTCTGCTGAAGGCTCTGGAGTCAATGGGGGTCTATTGCCAGGCGTTTGCTGACGATATTGTCCTTGTGTTCGATGGGAAGACTGCACTTGAAGTCGAAAGGGATGCCAATGTCGCTCTAGAGTACGTGCGAGCGTGGGGTGTCACGAATAAGCTTCGGTTTGCGCCGCATAAGACGAAGGCGATGTTGGTCACGCGCAAACTGAAGCATGACACCCCACGTCTCAAGATGGGCGGGGTAGACATTGGCATGTCTGACGAAATCAAGCTGCTCGGTCTCACCATCGACCACAAGTTGACGTTCAACTCCCACGTCGCAAACGTCTGTTCCCGAGCCATCGGCATTTATAAGCAGCTGTCGCGGGCTGCTCGGGTCAGTTGGGGTCTCCATCCTGAGGTTATCCGCTGCATCTACACGGCTGCAGTGGAGCCTATCATCCTGTACGCAGCGAGCGCGTGGTCGCCGGCCGCAAAGAAAGTCGGGTTGCAGAAAAAGCTGAACGCCGTCCAGAGGAGCTTCGCGCAAAAGTTGTGCCGAGCCTACCGCACGGTCTCCCTTAACTCGGCACTGGTGTTGGCTGGGATACTCCCTCTTGACCTCCGAATTCAGGAGGTTGCCTCATTATATGAGGCCAAGAGAGGGGTACCTCATCCAGCACTGGGAGACCGAGAGGTCGAGCGGGTGGCATCGGCACTAGAGATGCCGCATCCAGCTGCGCAGAGGGCTATTGCACTGCGACGCCTGGTAGACGAGGAACAATATAATGAGCACCGCAACTTTGCGGTGCGTATCTTCACAGACGGCAGCAAGATCGAGGGCAAGGTCGGAGCCGCAGTGTCGGTGTGGACCGACCAAGCGGAGACCAAAGCCCTCAAGCTTGCGCTGCCGTCTTACAGTACCGTCTACCAGGCTGAGCTTCTCGCCCTCTGCAAAGCAGCGAAGGAAGCCCTCCGAAGATCCGAGACGGCGTTCGCTATCTACAGCGACTCCATGGCAGCTCTCCAAACAGTCGTGAACCCCGAAGCCCTCCACGTCCTCGCAGTTGAAACAAGGGACGCCATCCGCCGCAGCTGCGCCCAGAACAAGAGCGTCTCCTTGTTCTGGGTAAAAGCTCATGCGGGGCTGGAGGGTAACGAGAGAGCCGACTCGCTCGCGAAGGAGGCTGCCCTGAAGTCAAAGCGGCAACCCGACTACGACAAATGCCCGGTTTCATTCGTGAAGCGCATGATCCGTATGGAGACGCTGGGCGAATGGAACCGGAGGTATTGTGAAGGAGAAACGGCGGCCACCACAAAGGTGTTCTTCCCTTGTGCGATCGCTGCGTACAGGACGGTGCGAAGGATGGAGATGACCAAGGAACTGACCCAAGCCCTAACAGGACACGGCGGGTTCTCTGAATACCTGACTCGCTTCAAGTGTAAAGAGAACCCGGCGTGTGCCTGCGACCCCGACAAGCAGGAGACAATCCTCCATCTCCTGACGGATTGCCCTATGTATGCCTCCCCCAGATACGAACTCGAAGCTAGAATAGGGGACAGTATCTCAAAAGAAAACCTTAACATAATTATCAAAAGTAAAAAACATAAACAGGAATTGTTAGCATTTATAACTAAAATAGTTAAGATTACAAATAAAAGAAACAAAACTTAACAGACGCAAAACAAGTTTTTTTTTTTTTTAAAAAAAACCATTTATTTTACTATTTATTAAAAATCAAATTAGTTTAGTCTGTGATATTTTTCTGTGATATATTTTAATGAAACCTTTTTATTGTGTATATTTTATTGAACTATTTTAATAAGTTATATTTTAATTGAACCATTTTATTTTGTTATATTTGATTGAACTATTTTATCGTAATTATTCATTGTTAATCTATTTAAAAATGCTGAACTACTCTATTATTGTCGCAAACAAGTGATAATGTTGGTAACAAACATTTACCTACAGCCCATACAATATCTCTGCTAAACTTGTGCGGCAGGGGGCCTTTCGCATGGCAGGAGTGGGTTTTTAGCCGGTAAGAGTCCGGCACTACCCAGACTGCCCTACCAGTGGGGCAGTCTGGGTGTCCATGAGGATTTTCCCACTCCTGCCACAAAAAAAAAAAAAAAAAAACCTAACCTAACCTAACCGATAACACGTCGCCAATATAACATCGCCTCCGCGTTAAAAATTCTTTAAAATTCAACGCGTTGAGTTACGTGCGCAAAAAAGTTAACAATGGAATTGTGCAGTGCTGATTCACCAGGAAACGTGTGGGCAAGTGTCTGGCTCATCTGGTTGCGGAGCAGCTCGCCTTAAACTTTGGAGGGGAATATTTCATCCAAGGTCAGTGGAATATTTGTACCCACATAACACCTGAGAGACGCGGCAAAGACCTATCCAGCGACACCAAGAACAGCGAAATCGGAGCACGGGCTTTAAAGTTATTAGAGCACAAAAAACGTCGAAAACACGTGGTTTAATAACCAAAATAACCTCTGGCCACACGTTGTTTGCGCCACGAGGTGTGACGTCTCGACAGCCACTTAAGCCCGTACTGAAGACTCCGTTGCCGGCCGAAGAATCTGCCAACGAACAAGCCATCAGCGTGTCGACTCCGCGGCCTTCATCATCAGGTTAGCCCGAGGGAACTCCTCAACCGCTGGTCCTATCCCCCCCGAGTTTAGGCTTATCTGACTTGGGATTCCAGGACCTTTTCAAAAATCCTTCCCCCCCCCCCGCCATCTTAATCTCCCTTACCTCACCCCCCCCTTTTCCACAGTTCCCCTTTGCCATCTTACTTTCCTCATTACGTCATACACCCCCCCCCCTCATACCTTACCCCTCCACCCTTAAGACCTCCCAACTCAAGAACTCTTACCAACCCACCCCCACCCCCCACCCCTCGTAGTAGATCCCTGTAATAGTCCCCCCACGAGACACCCCCCCCCAACCCCCCTCAGGGTGACCTCACCCCCCCGCAGCGTAACTTCGTTCCCGTTGGAGCTAGAACACCGAGTTTGGGCTCATTTGAAAGAGCAGAGAAAGCTCTTCAACTTGGCCCCAACAGAATCTCCAAATTCGGAACCCACACACGCAGCCACCTTGCAGTGCTTCACTGTTTCACTGAAGACTACCATCAGTGCGCACTTAGGGCTCAGATCATCGAGCTCTAGCAGTTGTCGGGCTCCTCATCGGACAGCAGTCGCCGAGCATCTGCGACGGAAGCTTCCGTGAGTCCACCTCATTTAAAAAAAAAAAAAAAAACACAATAATAATAAAAATATATATATATATCTATAATTACCATTTATATTAAAACTAGCACTAAGTACTACCTAGACGTAAAACTAGAAATAAGTTCACAAAATGTCATCGCAGCAATCTACTTCCTCCCTATCCACTACCCGCAAAACAACTGCAACTGCGGGAGCCTCCACAAACCTCCGGAAGAAACTTCTTCGGAACACTGCCAAATCGGCGGTGTCCGAAAAGGCGGCGCATCCATCGGAGCCGCCCAAGTTTTCTGCCCCGATTCCGAGGGCGTCGTCGGAGCCACAGACAGCGGGCTCTGATGTGTCGGCATGTACGACACACATCTCGGACACTACACCATCAGGACCCGAGATGCGAGAGAGCAAAAATGTTTCGGAGACCATCATTGACTGGGAGCAGTGTGGAATATCCCCCCCCCGCCAAATCATCTCAGACGACGAGAGCTCGGTGGCCTCTTCAGCAGGTCATTTAAACAGACCCGAGCGTCAGAGCATTTTATACCGTACCCCAAGAAGGGGTACAGGTGTGCAGATGGATTTGGCCACTAGGGAAGCTAACGACCTGCTTCAGAAGGGGAAAAACGCCCTAGAGTCGGCGGGGAACATGAAGCGAGACTGTAAGGTCACCGCCCATGAGTGCCTCCAGGGTCTCTACGAGACCGTACTGTCTTTGGCGGACTCGCGGAGCCGTCATAAATATAACCTCGAGAAGGAGCGCTCTCGACATGCACAAGAGCTCGTGCGGGTCGAGAGGGCTCACACTCGAGACGTTATGACGTTGAAAACGGAACTCTCGCTCATGCGAACCGACCTGACTGACACTAAGAAAGAGGCAAAGGGTATCCGCGACTGGCTGGGCCACGAGACTCTTGAAGCTTTTAAGAGTCTAAAGGAGGTCAGGGAAGAAGTCAAGCTGGCCAGCATCAAGAACTCCAAGGAGCACGAACAGACCAGGCAAGATATAGTGAAGACACCTGGGGATCCCAAAGGGGAGCTCTTGAGTGGGGGATTGTCGCGCCTGGAGTCACTGGTTTCCAGCATTTCAAACCAGCTGGACGTGCTCCGAAAAGAAATGGAGAAGCTGAAGCCTGACCCTATCCAGCCAGTAATAGATCTAAGTCAGGCGTCCGAAGACATTTTAACTAAAACCCGGTTTGATGAGGAGATGGAGATAGTAAAGGCGCGAATAAAAGAAGTCTTAATTAAACCTTCACCCCCCCCCACCACCAACACAGACACCTGACCTTAAGTCACAACTCAAACCAATTGCGGAAAGGTTGGACCTGGTTTCGGCGGATATCCGAGTCCTACGGGATAAGGAACCCCCCACCCAGATCACTGCAGCTCCAAACCTGGACGCTGAACTGGCTGTTGTGGAGGTCAAGAAGCACCTCCAAAACATAGAGAAAGGGGTAGCAGACTTGGGCAAAGTGGATAGACTACCACAACAAGCACAAGGCCCAAGAACCTTTGCTCAGGTGGCTAGTACACCGAAACCCCCCTCTAAGCCAAACCAACTACAGCCGAACCATACCCTTATCATCTCGCCGACGGACCCCAAACACACGGGGGATAACGTTATCGAGAGGATCAGGACTGCCCTGGACCTTAAAACGACCGGAGCCAAGGTAGACGCCGTCAGGAAAGCCCGAAACCAGAAGGTAGTCCTGAGGTGTGCCAGCAAAGCCGACTTGAATCTGGTCAAAGACCAATTCAAGAAGAACGGAGGGCTCAAGGTCCAGGAGTCAAAGCCCCAAAACCCCTTAGTCTGCATTAAGGGCGTGCTGTCCAGCTACGGTGACGGGGAGATCGTTGATCTCCTATTAGCGCAGAATAAACATCTTCTGCAAGACGTCGCTGTGGGTGAGCAGACGGCTAGGGTGCGATACAGGAAGCGCGCCAGAAATCCCCACGAGTGCCACTCGGTGTTGGAACTTTCTCCGAAGATGTGGCTATCCCTCACCCAAGCCCAGAGAGTACACGTGGGCATCAAGCGGTGCTCTGTCGTTGATCAGTCCCCACTCGTTCAGTGCACAAAATGCCTCGGATACGGACACAACAGGTCTATATGCGGGGCGGCAAAGGAGTCGTGCTTCTTTTGCAGCGGTGCGCATGACGGCAGGGACTGTAAGAACAGAGCCGAAGGCAAGGAGCCCACGTGTATTAACTGCAAGGGGGCACAGAAAAAAGGAAGCGACCTGGCACACACCGCGTTCAGCGAAGACTGCCAGGAACGCCAAAAATGGGATGGAATAGCACGATCGCGCGTTTCCTATTGCTAAGGGCGACCCGCATGATAACCACCAACAAGGTCCCTCTCAAAATGCACATAGATCGACAGCGAGATTGAAGTTTATCCAAGTCAATCTCCAGCGCTCCAAGCTGGCCACAGATGAACTCCATCTGACAGCTCAGGCAAAGGGAATTTCTGTTGCTCTTGTTCAAGAACCTTACGTGGGGAGAACAGGTGTAATGAAACAGAGTCCTGGCACACAAGTCATCCAGTGCAGCCTCAACCGCCAAAAACCAGTGAAGGCGGCAATAGTGATCTTCGGGAGCAGTTTGGAAGTCATCCATGACCCCCAACTTGTAACTGAGAACATTGTGGCCGTTCTGCTGAAGGTGGGTCAGCTTAGTATTGGAGTGCTATCGGTCTATTTTGAGGGAGACCAAGAATTACACCCATACCTTTCCGCACTACAACACACAACACAAACTACACACAAACAATATTTTGGTGGGAGGTGACGTAAATGCCTGGAGCCAATGGTGGGGCAGCGTGTCCGAAAACCATCGGGGGGCCGAGTACTGTTCCTTCCTCCACGAACAGGATTTCCAGATTATAAACTTGGGTCAAACACCAACTTTCGAGATTTACAGGGGCGACAGGTGGTGCACGAGCATAGTAGATGTGACTGCATGCAGTCTGTCGCTGCTGGGTAAAATGGAGGAGTGGCGAGTTGAAAGAGGTTTGACCTCATCCGACCACAATGCAATCACTTTCTCGATGCGCTTGGAGAAAGCCTTAGAACCTCTAAGACCAGTCTCGACGCGCATCTATAACACGAGGAAGGCAAAGTGGTCGGATTTCGGCTCGCATCTCAAGGCCAACCTGACCGAAAAAGAAATAACAAAGGTCAGGATCTCGAATGCCCTGGGCCCGGAAGATCTGGAACATATCCTCGAGGAATACACGAACGCCATCCATAGCTCGTGTGATGAGGCGATTCCAAAGCTGGGATCCCCTAAATACAGTGCAAAGCCCCCTTGGTGGAATTCCACCTTAGACCTTCTCAAGAAGGACGCAGTGAGGAAAAAGAGAAGGATTCGGAACGCAGCCGCCCACCGAAGGGAATACACTATAGAAATTTACGTCACAGCAAAAAACAAGTACACCTTAGCAGCGACCGAAGCTGCCACTGCAAGCTGGAGGGAGTTCTGTACAAGGCAGGACCGAGAGAGCATGTGGGACGGCATCTACAGGGTACTAAGGAAGACAGCCAGAAGGCAGGAAAACACTCTCCTGAGAAATACCGCAGGTGAAACCCTTAGTCCGCAGCAATCCGCGGACCTACTGGCAAAAACCTTTTACCCAGATGACTCGACAGATGGCGAAAGACCGTACCACAATGCACTGAGACAACTTGCGAGGGAGGAAAATCCACAGGGATTGTCCGCCGACGATCCACCCTTTACCACCACAGAACTGGAAAAGGTCCTGCAAGACCAAAATCCTAAGAAGGCTCCCGGCCCTGATGGATTAACGGCGGACATCTGCACAGCGGCAATAAACTGCGACAGGGAAGTGTTCTTGGCGATAGCAAACAGATGTCTGTCGCTGTCACACTTTCCGAGGCAGTGGAAGGTCGCCCACGTGTGCATCCTTCGCAAGCCGGGTAAGGACGACTACACCAGCCCAAAGTCGTACCGGCCAATAGGTCTCCTATCGGTCCTCGGGAAAATCGTGGAAAAACTCCTTGTAGGCAGACTCCAGTGGCACTTCTATCCAACGCTTCACAAAAGTCAGTACGGGTTCATGCCACAGCGTGGTACCGAGGACGCCCTCTATGACCTAATGGGGCACATACGTGCCGGAATCAAAGCAAAGAAGATTGTGCTTTTGGTATCATTGGACATAGAGGGGGCCTTCGACAACGCATGGTGGCCTGCATTAAAAAAACAGATGGTAGCCAAAAAATGTCTCAAAAATTTGTACACTCTCGTCGCTTCATACCTGGAGGATCGCTACGTCAAAGTTAACTACGCCAGAGCGACTAGCGAGAAGCGAACCAGCAAAGGATGCGTCCAAGGCTCGATTGGCGGTCCGACGTTCTGGAACCTGATCCTAGATTCACTCCTTCACAAATTGGCTAGTTTGGGGGTATATTGCCAAGCCTTCGCAGACGACGTCGTCCTGGTATTCTCGGACCATGAGACCGGTCCCCTGCAGCAGAAAGCCAATGAGACGCTAGACATAGTGTCGAAGTGGGGCGCCCGAAATAAGCTGCGTTTCGCCGCGCATAAGACCAATGCGATGGTGTTAACGAAAAAGCTGAAATACGACGACCCAGTTCTCCACATGTCGGGCACAAGGCTGGGCTTAGTGCAAGAGATAAAGCTGCTAGGTCTCATTATTGACGCTAAACTCACTTTTAATGCACACGTGTCCGCGACCTGTAAAAAGGCTACGGACATCTACAAGCAACTAGCATGTGCAGCGAAGGTGACGTGGGGCCTCAATAGAGAGATAATCAGGACGATTTACGTGTCGGTGATAGAGCCTATCGTGATGTATGCAGCGAGTGCATGGGCACCGGCAGCTGAGAAACTGATGACACGAAATCAGTTTGACTCGCTACAGCGCGGTTTCGCGCAGAAGATCTGCAAAGCATACCGCACGGTGTCTCTGACATCGGCACTGGTCCTGTCAGGTCAACTCCCATTAGACCTCCGGGTGATTGAAGCGGCGACCCTCTACAAGATCAAGAAGGGCCATTCCCGAGAGTTCCTACCACCAGGCCGCGAGCTGGAGCGGAATATAAGTTTTTTGAGTCACCCTCATCCAGCGCAACTCATAACAACAGAGTACGCACGCCTGGAAGACTGGACTCCCGAAACTTTAGAGACTCACCGAGTTACCGGCCCCCAAATCTACACCGACGGCAGCAAGATAGAGGGAAAAGTCGGAGCTGCCCTAACTTGGTGGGAAGGAGGAAAGGAGTCCATGTCCAGTACTTTTGGTCTGGAGCCTCACAACACTGTCCACAGTCCAGAACTTGAGTCCGATTTTAGAACAAAAAGGAAAATAAAAAGGAGTTAAGGTTGATCCACACATTGCGAGCATGCGCTCCGCACGGCGCACAACGCATGCCTCGGCTTTAGGCGTGCGTTTTTTTTTTTTTTTTTTTTTCTGGTAGGGGAATTATCAGAATGACTTCCCCCGCTCTTGGGCGGAGCGGGAGGGCGTGTCAGAATCTTACTGACTAAACCCCTACCCCGTTCCTTCGTTGCCTTCGTTCTGGGGGGGACTCGGTATCAACCGTTAGGAAAACCACATGTTCCCCCCAGAGGCTTCGGCCCTACCGGGCCCCTACAGTTTGCTGACATCTCCTTGAGGCGCGCGTGGAACAGAACGCGCCGTTGACGACTGGGCTCGGTCCAGATTATTTCCAGACTGCCGGACGGCGAGCTACCCAGTGCTCGCCGTCCGCGAACCCGCGCCTACGGTGGTCGGAAATCGGGATCGGGATCTCGGCGGCGGCGGCGTTGACAAATTGTACCAACATATGCTCGGGTCGAGCCATCGCGTGCGAAGCAAATGCTCGAGGCAAGCAGGCGCGCAGACTTGGCAAGGCATGCGCTTCGCACGGCGCACAACGCACAGCACTATTCGCTGTGCGCCGTGTGGCGGCCGGCTAGTGATGGGAATTAATGCTATTTCGCATAAAGAACAATGGCAGCCGCCTATACATTAAATTAGCTGAGATTAAATTCTAGCGTCTTTAAATGAAAAAATATCTTATTAAACTCGGCGTCAACTTCTGAATTAGCTGGTGCAAGAATTTTTGTTCGACAAGTGTTACAATTACCCGCCATCTACCGGCTAATCAAGATACCTGGTGTACTAGAAGCCCAATCCATTTAGACAATCTTTATAAACTTCAATAGAGCGCCATCTATCAATTCATTGAGACACTGTTCAGATAATTGTATATTCATAATAGTTATTTTAAATACTTAATTCTCTTGACATTAATTAATTACCTTGGAAATATTACTGTTAATCACGTCTGATTATAATATTTTAGGTTGGTACACCAACACCTGTTTTTACTTTGATTTCTTTTATAGGTTTGTCAATTTGTGACCTATTGAAATAATTCGTGTTATATTGGAAAAGGGTTTGTATTTTGACTTCCGAGAGTTTAGATTAGATTGTTTTGAGCGACGCTTGTAAAGTAGCTGGAATTTGAGATAGCGTGAATTTGTGTAAAAATATAAGAAAACTCGAATGATGTTACTTCGTTTGATTTCCCACCTGAACTCCCATCACAGTTCAGAAGTGGGATTGAAGAATTCCACTGCCCATATCATCGCGGCTTGAGAAAATTACCGAGTGTGAAGTCGGAAGAAAATGGTGGACGCCGCGCGAGAAAAAGTTTCATTTTTTTTTTCTCTTCTCGGTTCTTACTCCAGTCTAACCTACCAACAAAATACCAGAGAAAACTTACTTGGATACAGAAACCATTCCTAAATTCGAACCCTTGAATAAAATTATTGACTTGCAAGGGTGGCTCCACAGAAACGACCAACTGGGATAAAATCTTTAATAAGGAACAAGTGACTGATTTTTGCTACGCAGACTCGCCTACGCGGCGCGGTGCTCATCTGGTACCTATGACGACCTGAAGGATTACAACGTCACGAGGGAATACATGGATGGGAACAATGGCTGACGATGTTATTTCCACACCACCACCAATTCCGCATACCACCAATTTCGTCCATCGTTGGTCATGTTAGCACGTCAAGATGGTGAACACCTGAGAGAGCTACGAATGAAGAAAACGTACAATGAAGTGAAACCGACGACTGTAAAGTGAAGACGCCGCTCCAACCAGAAGCCGAACAGGTGGACTTGTCAACGAGGCTCCGCAGGGAACCTGGCTCCGAAAGTGTGTGCGACTGGCGACGACGGGGTCGTGAGGCGTGAGAATTGCGGAGCTACAGTGACTGTACGCTGCCAGGTCTACCAGCACCTGGAACTCGCCGCCAACACCTGCTGGTATGCAGCCGGGAGTAGCTAGCGGGATGCGCCACCGCCACTCCAAAGATATCATCAGGTAGAGTACATTATTTTATCACTTTATTACAGAAGTGATTTCCGACTTTTACCAACTAGGTACGTAAGGAGCAATCGAAGGTCACGATTAAATATTTTACCAGTAAAGAGGCTTTGGCAGTATGCTTGGAAATGTTTTAAAACAAACCACTGATGATGGAAGGGCATGTAAAAACAAACAGGACTGAGATTGATAACCTTAACAAACGTTAATCTGTATGATATCAATTTAATCTTCGAGTAGAGTAGATTCATAACTGGGACATAAATCTTATTAAACCTCTAAATCCGTGGAATGAATATAAAATAATTAAACGATGAATGAGTGCGACATTTCGTTACTCGTTAGATATGACTATCAATCAGGCGGGACCAAAAATGTCCATTCATAATTATTCGTTTGATCTAATGTCAACGTTCAGTTTTGCTAGAGGACCCTCCGCTTTCGAGCACCTGCATGTACATAGGTTTAGGTACGCGTCTACACATAATTTATTTAGGTAACGTCAACTGACATATCTACTCGTTACCAACTCAAGATCATTCTGTTCGATAAATTCAACAATATAGGTTCCTTCCAAAAATTATCTTAGAAAGTAGACCAAGAAATTAATTTGGAGATCATTATCCGACTGATTTGGTAGGTACAATAACAATAAACAGTTGCATAAGTACATCCGTCCGAACAAGACATTTTATGTTCTGATCTAGTTATTTACCAATTGTTAGTGATGTAGATGAAAATTTTCTAAATTATAATTAGACTTACTAAAGAAGTACCTATAGTTAGAATGCTAGTTAAAAAGTAGCAATGAATATTGAAATGCATATTGCAACCTAATCAGAAGTTGCTATTGTTTTGTAAGGCGTATAGCAGGACCCTGTGAAATTGAACAGGAAAGGGTGAATGACCTTTGACCGAGGCGACCTACCTAAAAGGTGCGAGGAATTAAACAATATTTACGTAAGCCCTGTAATTTAAAAAAAAAAAGTCTAAATCGAAAAGCTTTAGATCCTGAGGTAATTCACATAGTGACGGTACCTATCTAATAAGTACATATACTACTTATTATACAAGAAGGTATAAAGTTATATAAAGACTAGTAGATGTTCCACTCGATTTCGAATCCTGTGCTCATGGAAAATTATAGCTTATGCTTAGTGAAAGGATTTAAAAATTCAGTCCAGTAGTTTTTGAGTTAAATCCTAACATACATACAAAAAATAGTCAAATCTTTCCTCCTCTTATTATTGGTTTAATATAACTTCTTTCTCATGCTAATTAGGTCATAAGGTCACTGATGGGCTCTGTACGAACAAGTTAATCCACTATAAGTAGTGTTATTAATTCTAAGGAAGTACATGCAGGTGGCGGGTGCATGAAACGTGTTGATCAATCAATTCAATGTCGTATTCTTAAGAGTCACTAGAAAAGTAAAGAACCATACCCAAGATATTTACAGAATTTAGAACAAGAATATTCTTCCAGCTTTCTAAAATACACATTGGCTGACGCCCTGTTCTGGCAATGTATGACTCGCATAATGAAACTCCATTCTAAAATTAGTAAAAAAACAAAAGAAGGGTTTCTCAGTTATGATAAACACCTAATGTATGTTACAAGGAACCATGAAAAAAAAGGGAGCCCTTGCCTAGTCCGATTGAGGTTCACAATCCAGGATTTTGATATCAAGATCATCTAGTGACCCAGCGACTGTATCAAAATTCTGTTGTCTTCTACATACCTAGTGATAATAACTGTAATTATTGAGTCCTTCCACAGAATTGTTTGTCTGGGCTGTTAAAGATATTCTTTTTAAGGGATTTAAACAAAAAGTAATAAAGAAAAAGAAGGAAAGGAAAATATTTGTCGACACACAGACACACAATGTAGAAACAACAAATAATTAATAAAAAAAAAAAGGGGTAAGAACTAACATGGCTGCGCTAAATAGGTCCAGTTTAGCAAAACAAAGCCAAACAAATACATGGCAGTTGTGCTGGTCTTAAACCTTATTTTACTGGAATTTTATTCTATTATCAACGAAACCTTATTTTGAGTGAATGGTTGAAAATAGCTTTACAAGTTTAATTATTGGTAACAATTTTAGGATGTATAATGACATATGTATGTAATAATGACATAAGTAGTGCAGGTGCAACATAATTTTACTATATACATTTGCCTGTCCTTATTTAAATTATCATTTGATTATGGATTACAGAATTATTGTAAATGGCCTCAATAATACCATTGAATGTGAATGCACATAGGTTGAGAAATTTTCAGATGTGGTCTAGGATGTAAATAACAATCATGTTTTCCTGCATGAATATCAACATTATCAACCCAAAATAGCAGTTACTTAAATGTACACTACTTGAATGTGCAATGCAAAGTCACTCCTAGATATGGCGATTACAATAAGTAGATATGAAAAAAGATACATGGAAGAATTGGTTTATTGGAAGGAAGAGTTTATCGTAACATAATGCGGTTTGAACCGCCCCAGTTAATTGGTGTAGGTACATGCAATGGATAGTTTCATGGGGTCTTGAGAGATATAAAAAGTTCAGCATAGTTTTACTGATGTTAATTATGACGAGTTATAAAACAGTAACAGACAGCTCCACAGACTCATGAGGTAAATAATAATAAAATAGAATAATAAAAAAAGAGATAAGTTGATGCAGTGTCATGAGATATGTAAACAAACATCTACTATTAATTAATAAATATTTTAATTGCACCTAAGGTAAGATGGAAATTAAAAAAAAGTACATACCAAAATATTGCAAAAAAATAGGTTTCTAATGAAAACACAGAATTATAAAGAGGGGATAATAATATTTTGTAAGTGGACAACCCGACATACAGTGATACATCTGTGTGATGAATATCTATACTGCGGGACTGTGTGTTCAGCAGATACATCTGTGTGATGAATATCTATACTGCGGTACTGTGTGTTCAGCAGATACATCTGTGTGATGAATATCTATACTGCGGTACTGTGTGTTCAGCAGGTACATCTGTGTGATGAATATCTATACTGCGGTACTGTGTGTTCAGCAGATACATCTGTGTGATGAATATCTATACTGCGGTACTGTGTGTTCAGCAGATACATCTGTGTGATGAATATCTATACTGCGGTACTGTGTGTTCAGCAGATACATCTGTGTGATGAATATCTATACTGCGGTACTGTGTGTTCAGCAGATACATCTGTGTGATGAATATCTATACTGCGGTACTGTGTGTTCAGCAGATACATCTGTGTGATGAATATCTATACTGCGGTACTGTGTGTTCAGCAGATACATCTGTGTGATGAATATCTATACTGCGGTACTGTGTGTTCAGCAGATACATCTGTGTGATGAATATCTATACTGCTCTACTGTGTGTTCAGCAGATGCATCTGTGTGATGAATATCTATACTGCTCTACTGTGTGTTCAGCAGATACATCTGTGTGATGAATATCTATACTGCTCTACTGTGTGTTCAGCAGATACATCTGTGTGATGAATATCTATACTGCTCTACTGTGTGTTCAGCAGATACATCTGTGTGATGAATATCTATACTGCTCTACTGTGTGTTCAGCAGATACATCTGTGTGATGAATATCTATACTGCTCTACTGTGTGTTCAGCAGATACATCTGTGTGATGAATATCTATACTGCTCTACTGTGTGTTCAGCAGATACATCTGTGTGATGAATATCTATACTGCTCTACTGTGTGTTCAGCAGATACATCTGTGTGATGAATATCTATACTGCTCTACTGTGTGTTCAGCAGATACATCTGTGTGATGAATATCTATACTGCTCTACTGTGTGTTCAGCAGATACATCTGTGTGATGAATATCTATACTGCTCTACTGTGTGTTCAGCAGATACATCTGTGTGATGAATATCTATACTGCTCTACTGTGTGTTCAGCAGATACATCTGTGTGATGAATATCTATACTGCTCTACTGTGTGTTCAGCAGATACATCTGTGTGATTAATATCTATACTGCTCTACTGTGTGATTAGCAGATAGATCTGTGCGATTAATATCTATACTGCTCTACTGTGTGATTAGCAGATGGATCTGTGCGATTAATATCTATACTGCTCTACTGTGTGATTAGCAGATGGATCTGTGCGATTAATATCTATACTGCTCTACTGTGTGTTCAGCAGATACATCTGTGTGATGAATATCTATACTGCTCTACTGTGTGTTCAGCAGATACATCTGTGTGATGAATATCTATACTGCTCTACTGTGTGTTCAGCAGATACATCTGTGTGATTAATATCTATACTGCTCTACTGTGTGATTAGCAGATAGATCTGTGCGATTAATATCTATACTGCTCTACTGTGTGATAAGGCAGATAGATCTGTGTGACTATCCTGCTACTCCATAAGAAAAACTATTCTGCTATACTGTGCCATTTAGATCTATGTGAATACTAATACTGATCTGCTATGCTGCATCTGAGTCTGAGTGAATATCTTTCTAACTAGACTTTATTAATCCTCAGGCTGAACACACCCATTGATGTGAGATGTCTCACTAATCTCATTAAGAAAATTAAAATATACCTTGTTGTCATCAGAATTATAGCTACTAAATAAATAGATATGAATGGTATGGTATAAAGAAATGCTACAGTAGTAATAGAAAAGGTCTAATGTGATTTATGAATATAATAATAAATAAAAAAAAAAAAACTCACAAGCTGAGACTTGTACATGAATGGTACCTATAGGATAAAGAATTTATTATGTAGCTGTAGTGATAGAAGATTTATGTGATAAATACAAAAAAAAAAACCGGTTTAAGCTGTTACTTGTATGTGAATGTGTGTATAATGATCAAAATCTATCTTCCAGTTATTATAATAAGAGCAAAATTTAAAAAATACTTAGTTAGGTTGTTATTTATATCAGTATACTGTGGGCTTGTTCTTCTTTTCCAGATATCACAAAAGATATTCTGATGTCTCTACCACTGCTGAGGGTGCGGGAGCTTAACTTCGTGGAGGACCACGATGTGAACAGGATGGCCGAGTGTTACAATTACCCGCCATCTACCGGCTAATCAAGATACCTGGTGTACTAGAAGCCCAATCCATTTAGACAATCTTTATAAACTTCAATAGAGCGCCATCTATCAATTCATTGAGACACTGTTCAGATAATTGTATATTCATAATAGTTATTTTAAATACTTAATTCTCTTGACATTAATTAATTACCTTGGAAATATTACTGTTAATCACGTCTGATTATAATATTTTAGGTTGGTACACCAACACCTGTTTTTACTTTGATTTCTTTTATAGGTTTGTCAATTTGTGACCTATTGAAATAATTCGTGTTATATTGGAAAAGGGTTTGTATTTTGACTTCCGAGAGTTTAGATTAGATTGTTTTGAGCGACGCTTGTAAAGTAGCTGGAATTTGAGATAGCGTGAATTTGTGTAAAAATATAAGAAAACTCGAATGATGTTACTTCGTTTGATTTCCCACCTGAACTCCCATCACACAAGGTCGGAATTAATAGAAATTCAGTCATGAAGTTTTGTAGGTTATGTCTACGGTAATTTCAATTCGAGGAAGTTAAAAGGGCAATATTACATTATTATTTTCCTGACCCAGTTATTTTAGCATGCAATGTAAAAGGTGTATATACTTACTCTTTGGCCTTAATTCATGAATCCCCGACCGGTCTCATAGGACCGCGTTGTTATTGTCTTACTATTGTGTCTCGGTTTCGCGGGTATTGATAGGTTAACTTAGGTATACTTACTACGTACCTACTACGTGACTGTGTTCAATAGGACTGAGGCTGCCAGTCACCATCAGCATTGTTTTAGGTAGATATTGAAGCAATAGGACTATAATAGAATTCCGGGATTTTATAAATACTTGCTAACTTTTCAGATAAATAAAAACAAACACAAAATCCTTGAATGCGTATGGAATATATTGAGTATGTTCATAAGAATCAGTAAAACAAGTTTTTTTATATTACTATTTATTCTTCGTAATCCTCTCTTATAACTATTTCATCCAGAAATTCTGCAGGTGCTGAAATATTTTGCTGATGTCTGGCCCATCCCAAATACCAGACTAGCGTCATGACATGAGCACAACATCCTACTGTGCGCCGACCAACTAAACAATTACAACAATACTCGCTGATTCCTGTCCTACCAGGAATATCATTTTCTATAACAATATAAACATAATATTGCTTCCTGGATACGTGAAGTGACTTTATTTTTCCTCTAATTATTTATTTATTAAAGCTTTATGCACAAAACATTGTACAAAGGCAGACTTAATGCCTTAGGCATTTACTACCAGTCGACCTTAGGTTGTTGGTGTTGTCACGCCAGAGTGCCCCTAAGATTATATTCAGAGGAATCAATGTTTTCACTGGAAACTTCGATTCTGTACCCACCGTGGAAACGTATATGTTCGCCATAATATGAGCGAGCTTGTCTTATTTGGTACGTTCCCAGGGCGAAGAGAATCAAGTCTCTATATTCCAGGGTTGGGAAGCATAAAACATTATCGCGATCAGCGGATTACCGCTGATCGTGATAAACTTGTCTCGTAACTCGTAGCATTAGTTACGAAATTGTGAGGTTCGTCTATTCATGTTTAAGGCTTCCACCATATTTGCCAAATTGTTTGGTAAGTTCATCAATTCTCTAATTATTTCAAGTATTTCATTAGCATATTCATTATTTTGAAAGCGAACACCAAACTTGTTCAAAAGAGCTGTCGCGATTTGAAATGTTTGCATCATGTGTGTTAAGCTGGGTACTCACTTAGCAGTGTAGCACGTAACGTATCAGATACGGTATCAACCTGCAAGTGGGTACGGCTCGTCCACGGTCCTCCGCGTATCTAGCTACGAGCTGCCGGATCCGCAGTGCTCGCAAAGACGTCACGCCGACAACCTCAATAGTTCGTTTGAAGCTCGCGCGTACGTACTCACTACACAAGCGGTTGTGACGCCGTCCACGAACACACTGCGAGCCGCCTTTGTGTTCGCAGTGAAACCGCCACTCGGCGGGTCACTGCGAGCCAAAGAGAATTAAACCACTTGAGAGCTGATAGACCGATTTCGTCTAGGCACACGACTCACCGCTGCGGGCCGGGGGACGAAGAAAATATAGCGGTTGCGATTGGCCGATGCAACAATGTCAGGACGAATATTCCAAAGATAGTGATTTGCAAGTCAGTTTTTCAACAATAATATCGATATCGATAAAATCGACATCTACAAATTCTACATTTTTTATTGATAGGGTTTTAACTGGATGCAAATAAAACAATATGTAGCAAATAAACAGTGGAGTGCGCATCGGTACGTTTTTGTTCTAAATCAAAATTATATCAATGAAAAAAGAAATATTAGTTTAGAATAGCATTAATCCACTTTTCTTTAACTTCCGAATTATTTTGAAATTGAAAACATTAAAACGTAGTATTATTTTTTATTTATCATTTGAAATCATCGATAAAATAATATTTATCAACTGCGTTTTGAAGTTGGCACGTCACTTCAGCACTACGTAGAAAGTACTTACGGATAGAAAGGGATAGACTTATCTAATATTCTAGTGAAAGTAAAGGACTTTTTCAAAAGACATCAACGCGGTATCCCAAAAGACATCAACGCGTTATCATTTTTCGTAACCAACCAGTTTAGCTTGAGCCCTCTAATTACCAATAATGTAAATAAATATAAACATATTTTACTTACCGATGAAAACTTATACCATCTTTTTTATAACTAGATGTTTCAGATGATTTCCCGCACCATTTAATTGCACAGATACTCATTTTTGCTTCGGTTTTAAACGATAAATGTTTTTTAAGGTACCAAAATTAACGAGTGTGCACAGATCCAACAACTGGTCAGTACTAAAGAAATCATTCGTATCGGCATCTAATATAAGTGATATATCATGAAAGTGTCGTGAGCCTGAGTCGCCCGCATGAGCGGTCAAGTGGCTATATAGTCATTGCTGCGAGCTTACAGCGCTCCACGCGCGAGCGGCTCGCAGCAGGCTCGTGCCTACGTACTCACTTGATACCGTATCTGATACGTTACGTGCTACACTGCTAAGTGAGTACCCAGCTGTAGAGAGCGATAAAAATACTCTTGCCTAAAAACTTTAAAATCACGTTCTCTAGTAAACTTATACTGTCCCTAAAACCCCTATCGAGAATGAACACCAACACATCATCTTCTCTGAAATACTGCCAGAAGAAAATAGACACATAATTTCAGCGTCAGTTGCTTTATATGCATAAATGATAGGCGTCTGTGACATGATTAAAACCAATCAACAATTGACAAAGTCAAACCAAGTTATATTTTTTTATTTGGGATAATAGTCTTTTTGCCCGTCATTAATTACTGTCATTTGGCAGAATAAATATAAATAACTTTAATTTCAAATATCTTTTTTATCCGGCTATAACTAGTTAATGTGATACTTTGAAAAAACGTAGAAATATAATAGAAATGCCTTCGTATATAAGTCACTTTAAAGACACTCCAATAAATTTCAGCTATGAATTCGCCAAGATTCTTTCATTAGCATGCGAATTCGTAAGTCTTAGCATGTTAATTGCTATTGCTATGCTATTATAACGATAGGTAAATGATAATAAATATTTATATGAATTTTGTTATTATACGAATTAAAAGCGCGTTCGTCAATAACGTGCGTTTAGTTTGTGTTGGAAGGTTTATTAAACTTATCAAAAGGAAAAATGACGAAAGTATAAAATTATTTTAATTAGAACCGAACAGCTGTAAAAATACAAGAAGAATAATGACAAGAAGAGAGTAAAGAGTGAATAGCAAAAATATTAACTTTTGTTTTTTTATTTTGAAAGAAGGTCTACAAGAATAAGTGTGAATATACAACAGTTTGCTCGCCGATAACGTTTTATTTCTGCTGGCACACTTGCATTATGTTGTGATTAAGATAATGAATTAATGATCATATTATTATAATTAAAAATATTTAACAATTGAAACCTTTTATATCAATAGCATGAAGTTATAAACGAAATACGAAGCAATGAATTCACTTCGCACTTCACAGAATTTCGCATCTACATTTCATTTGCTAAATGCTAAATGAGCATTCGCATGCTAATAATGAATGCTAATGCTAATTAATCCATCACTACGAGCAGTGCGTTGCGTTTGGATGGTTGTGTCCGCCTCGCTGCGGATGTACGCCCGCATTATGAACGACAAAGAAATGTTAAGAAAAGCAGTTTTATTATACGAAAGTAATAGATTATGGGATCCTAAAGATAATCATTATTTTAATAAAAATAAAAGAGAAGACGTATGGCGTATAATCGCGAACGAAGTAGGTACTTACTTAAATGTAACCGTCGCTGAGATGAAAAAAAAATTCTCTTCTAGGATCTTATAGAAGGGAAAAATGTCGAGAAAGTAAAAGCAAGGTAACTGGATCAGGTAGGTATGTATAATCCATTATTTCTGAACTACCTACTACTATCAGGCCTCCTTCACTAGGCCGTACTTGCAGCGGTAAATACCTATTACCTAGACTTTCGCGTGGTGCCGTCGTAATCGCTGCTAGCTGGTTAAGGCATTACTTGACGGATGTGTGTCGACACAAGGAGACGACAGATTTCTTTTCGTTAAGTACCAAAGTCGCTGCAGATGAATCAGTCCATCCGTTAATGAGATAATAAGTAGGTACCTAGTAGGTTACATACTTACTTAGTGAAATTGTAAACAACCAGAATGTTTGATGCTGCTGTGTGGGTTGGATCGGCCCGAGCATGTGCTGCGCGCTGTGCGGCCCGAGCAAACGCAGTTTCATTTTCGCAGTCGAGGCGTGTGTTGATATTGTACGCGGCGCATGCCTCGAACGTGCATGCGCGGCTACGTCCACACCTAACGTAATGCTCGCACTGAGGCACTTTGATCTTGAAGCATTTGCCGACATACGTTGGCTCGCCCTCGCGCGTGCGGAGCGCATGCCTCGCCACGAATATACAGGTCCACACTTAGCGAGGCATGCGTTGTGCGCCGTGCGGAGCGCATGCCTCGCAATGTGTGGATCCACCTTTAGCTTAAAACAGCGTGTAGGTTAAGTTAAGCACAATGACATAATAGTACATTATGATACAAGTGTGTAATGTGGGTCGTCGCAGTGGTATTAAGACCCGAGCCATGGCGAGGGTCTTAAGAGAGCCAAGAACGATAATGACCAATTACTCACGCGTATCATACGACGTTTTTTGACACACTTGTGAAGAAAAGAAACTAAAAATCAACTTTATATAGGTAGTCGATGTATGAAAAGTTTATTTAAAGAAACAGTTTGTAGGATTTACCTACAGTGCAGTCAGTAAAGTTATAATTAACTATTTTGGACTGTATAGGTGTCCCATGACTTAGATTTTCTACTTGACGGCGTACAGCATATAGTATATTTCATTACAAGTGCGGAAAGCCTGTCATTGCAAAGAGTTTCGACAAATGTTAACCCGAGCCGAGGCGCAGCTGAAGGTGAGGGTTGACAGTCGGAACAAGTTGCAATGACAGTTCCGCACGTGTACTGAACGACTATTTTTAATACAGTTGCGAAAAAATGAAGCAGTTTAATAAAATAATAAAAACACAATAAACTCCAGCGACTAATCAAAATGGCGCCAACCGTAAAAAAATATAAGCAGTTTTTTTTTTGTTTTCTTCACCCATTCTGGGTAGACAAAGGAAACTATGCCCCATACAGCCAAGTCTTCAGTACATTTTTTTTATTGATATGAAATGAAATTTAATGATATGAAATGAAACCTAGCCTAACATATTGAATCAAATCATTAAATCTGATATTGAAACAAATTAGTAGCTTCTTTTTAAAAATATTTACACTAAAAACTTTTTTAGTAAA
This sequence comes from Mythimna separata, assembly GCA_030763345.1. Lineage (NCBI taxonomy): Eukaryota > Metazoa > Arthropoda > Insecta > Lepidoptera > Noctuidae > Mythimna > Mythimna separata. The sequence continues at coordinate 20,108,198 of CM061188.1, read as the reverse complement.
AACTTCGTGGTTGATTTTTTACTTTTTAATAGACATTATTTTGACAGTTGGGAAAGAAAAAGCACGAGTTCGGGAATGGTAAAGAAAAAACACGAGTGTGTAATAGCCCACTTCCCGAACGCTAAACGTCCCTGCAATACGCCACTTTTTGAGCAACTGTATTAAAAAATCAATTTCCTCATAAATAGTTGTTGTAGACTTTTTTGTAAAATCTGTATTTTATATTTAAATATGGCGGCTAAAAAATTGGCTTTTCTTAAACGCGTGCATGCGCCAAAAATGGCGGCCATAGACTAGCTCTAGCTCTTGGTTTAGAAAAAATAAGAATGAGTTTGTGTATAAACAGAAAATACAAATTTGATTAAAGATTTAAATAATTAAATATGTACAATTTTAAACAGTTTATTTAAACACGAAATTACATGAAATAAGCAAGTAAAACACTAATTCATGCTATTGAACGCAATAACAAATTTTATTCTTTTTGACAAAAAAGAGGTTAAACAAAAAGGTTCTAACTACATTACCACACTTGTGCATAATAGTAATCAAAATGTCACAGTTTGGTAACAAGCCCCTTTATATACCTAAGTACAGTGCAATAACAGCCACTTTATGAGCAAGTGTGTCGAAAAAATTATTATTAACCTATCAATACCCATGAAACTAGACACAATAGTAAGACAATTACAGCGCGGTTGCATGAGACCGGTTGGGGATTCATGAATTAAATCACTACATAGTTAAATCAAAGTCACTTTCTCTGTCCCTATATCTCTATGCATGCTATCTGTAGTTACTCAGATACCCGCGAAACGAGACACAATAGTAAAACAATAACAGCGCGGTCTCATAGGACCGGTTGGGGATTCAAACGTTAAAACTGCGCAATGGATTTTGATGTTTTTTTTTTAATAGATAGAGTGATTTAAGAGGAAGGTTTATATGTATAATACATGTATAATATATTAGGAAAACACTGATAATTTTGCACTTGTGCGAAGCCGGGGCGGGTCGATGAGCTTCTGGGGTGGGGTTCACACCCAACTTCATGAACCATCCCCCAAAATGTAGCAAATGCATACTTTCTGATACATAAAATTACAAAACTAAGGCTGACCAAAAAATGACTTCTTTTGTAGTGAGAACTGTGGTAACAGAAAAAAGGTTAAAAAAAAATTGTTTAAAAATATATTCTATCAGCTAACAGGACAGAAGGCCAAAGAAAGGAAAAAGAAAGGAAGGTCTTCCTATTTCTGTATAACGGATTATACATAAAGGCGTTTAGAGTAGGAAGAAATTTCACCACCTACCCTATGCTCCTAATCGCTGGAAGACCAGATGAACATTCGACGGAGCACTAATTTTGAGTTACATTATAAAAAAAGAAACTGACGGGGATCGCGCCCTCCTGCGCTCGAAGGGGATTCCCCTTCTGACCCTGTCAGGGTGCCCTAAATTTCCGCTCGCTTCACTCGCTCTAGGACTGATAATAATTAAAATAGTGAAAGGAACCAGTCAAAATATTGCGAAATATTATGATTTAATGTTTGAATCCCCAACCGGTTCTATGAGACCGCGCTGTTATTGTTTTACTTTTGTGTCTCGTTTCGCGGGTATGTAATAAATTTATATCAATTTCAATTATTATTTTTTTGCTACCTAGTGTTGGAGAGCTACTTCAATGAAACTCACTTTATTCAGACTTATCACTTTATTTCACTGTCTTACTTGTAACACCGTTAGCGACCGACTGCCTCCCAGAGCTAGCGCGCTACACAGGAAACCAACAAGAGTGGGGACCGGATGTAGCGCGTCAACTCGACAGAAACGGTCAACTATTTATTTAAATTAGTAAACATTATAAAGAACGAAAACAATTCCAACAAAAATATATATCTTTACAACATTTGATTTAACGTAACATAAAATACAATATTCAATTAATTAATGTAAAATCACTATTTAACAATACAAATGGATCGTAAACAGATCAAAACTAACGCCATCTAGTGATAACATTCGACAGTGATTTCTAATGTCAAATGAGATAACAACAATCTTATTTAAGTATAATTAAATGCTAACACTCGGCCATCCGCGCAACTTACGCGTCCTCGCGTAACTACATGAATGGCTCGAGCTTACAAGGAACAAAAAATAAAATAATAAATAATAATAATTGCAAACAAGCAACAAGGATTAATCATCAAACAATCAAGTACATACAACTGTATGTTATGTATTTAATATTTTACCAGTGGTACAAGTCGCTACTACCTCGAAACCACTAGAGTGGTACAAGTCGCTACTACCTTAAAACCACCAACATTTGTCAAGTTTACTAGTGGTACAAGTCGCTACTACCTTGAAACCACTAGGGCGGTACAAGTCGCTACTACCTTGAAACCGCCACAACAATTATTTAAAGGTAGAAGCTGCCCTTAACTGCCTCCACCCTGAATGAGCGAGTTATTAAAATATACGACCAAATCACATTCATGTAAGTCTCGTCTCACAACCTTGCCACTAAACCTAGTTGTTCAAATCGTCCTCCTCATTGCCCGAGGAGGAACTTGAATCATTTCTATTATAGTGAGCCCAAGCTTTCATTTTATCCACGGCAATGACAGTGGAATACTTCCGGTTGCCCTTTCGGGTAATCGGTGTGTCTTCAATTTGATACCTGTCATTTCCTAAAACCTTAACTATCTTGTACGGGCCGCGATATTTTGGGACTAGCTTTTTACTCTGCCCCGTAGCAGCAACTTCACGCTCAACGCTGACCAACTCACCCACACGAAACTCAATAGGTTTGGCAGACTTTTTGTCATAATGCACTTTCTGCTTTTCTTGATAAGTGGTGATGAACTCATTAGCCTCTTTTCGAATTTGTTTAATTTTATCCTCTGAATACGTATCACCATTATCAATAGAAGCTTTAACCCTACCCTCCGTCATTCCGGTTAAGTTAGTACCAAAAAGAACTTGAGCTGGGGTTTTGCCTATGCCTTTATTAAATGTATTATTTAAGCCCAGCTGAATCTCAGGCACTTGAACATCCCATTTTCTTTCGTCCAGACCTACACACTTTGCGGTCAGAGCCTCTAGTAAGGTACGGTTGTATCGTTCGACCTGCCCGTTGGCACGTGGGGTTGCTACTGCATTTAATACATGCTTGACCCCTAGTTTTTCTAGGAAACCAGTAAATTTAACACTTGTGAAGCAAGAGCCACGGTCAGATATTATTCTTTTTGGTAGGCCAAATATACTAAAATACTCCTGCATTTTATCGACTACAATTGAGGCTTTAGTACTGCGAACTGGTTTTAGAACAATGAATTTCGTGTATGCATCAATAACCACTAGCAAATGCGTGTTCCCCTTTGAACTTTTGACAAAAGGGCCAACGTGATCAATGTGAACGGTAACAAACGGCTTTTCATCCTTAGGTATAGGATGTAATGGTGGCCTCCTCTTTGATGAAGACTTTGAGTAAGAACATTCAAGGCACGACTCCACATATTTTTTCACGAAACGCCTCATTTTAGCGAACCAATAATTTTCTCTTACCTTGCTCAAAGTTTTCTCAAACGCAAAATGACCCAAGTCATCGTGACATTGTTTAAGTATTTGCCATCGTACACCCTTAGGCACTACCCATTTATCACCAACGTCAGTTTTCCGATATAATTTACCATTACGCACAGTATAATTATTTTTGATCTCGACAACATCATTGGCTTGAGGGTCATTTAGAACTGAAATTTTTCTTTGTATTTCAGAGTCTGCTAATTGGACGGTACCTAGCCAGTCTGTTTCACCAACCGCCATCACAAAGCACTCACTGTCCTCATTATTTGCTTGGCCGTCTCTTGGTGGTGGATTCCGACTCAAAGCATCTACGTGAGCCATCGAGGCACCAGGCCTATATTCCACATTAAAATTGAATTCTTGCATAGAAATCCACCATCTAGCGACGCGCGGTATCAAATCCCGCTTGAGAAACGTTGCCCTTAACGAATTACAGTCGGTAATAATTTTAAATTCAATGCCAATAAGGTATACGCGAAACCTTTGAAGTGAAGCAACAACAGCAAGAGTTTCGAGTTCATATGCCGTCATATGCTGTTCTTCGGACGTTGTCTGGCGGCTAAAGTATGCAACCGGTTTTAATAGATTTTTTCCGTCACGTTGCATTAGCATTCCGGCAATACCTATCTTACACGCGTCGGTATGCAACTCTGTTAAAGCTTTTGGGTCATATAACGCTAAAATGGGCTTTTTCGTTAGTTCATCTTTAAGAAAACTAAAAGCATTGCTTTGCTCTGGACCCCAAACCCAAACGGCGTCTTTTTTTAGGAGAGTGGTAAGTGGTTTAGATATCATCGCAAAATTCCTAACAAAACGACGGAAGAAACTACATAACCCTATAAATTGCCTAACTGTGTGCTGGTTAATAGGTTGGGGAAAATCTCTAATTAATTCAATTTTGCGCACTCCCGGTCTAATACCCTCTGCACTTAATTCAAAGCCTAAATAATCTACCGTTCTCTTAAAGAAACAACATTTCTCCAGTTTTAGAGTTAAGTTAGCTTGTTTGATCAATCCTAATACTTTTTCTAAGCGCTCAAAACCCTCGTCAAGCGTTACGGAAGGTACGATTATATCATCCATGTAAGCAGACGCAATTCTTCTAGTATTGGAGTTTTGTTCTCGAGTTGGTAAACCCGTGCTATTATTAAGGACCAAGTGCATTGTACGCATAAAGGTAGATGGTGCATTTACTAGTCCGAAGGGCATCCTATTAAACTCGTATTGCCCCTCGGGTGTTACAAACGAAGTTTTATGACGATCAGATTCAGAAATTGAAATTTGGTAATATCCGGACGCGAGGTCTAAAGTAGTATAAAAGTTATATCCCGCAAGGTCATCGAGCTGATCATCTATTCTAGGCAACGGGTAATTTTCTTTTATGGTCTTACGGTTTAACGCTCGAAAATCAATGCATAGGCGAGTTTCACCGGTCTTCTTTTTAACAAGTACTATAGGACTCGCATAGCAGGAAGTTGATGGTCGGATAATACCGCATTCCAGTAACTCCTGTATCATTTCTCGTACCTTAGTTCGTTCAATTACCGGAAGTCTATAAGGTCTGTACACAACAGGTTCATTATCTTTTAAATTAATAGACATTTCTGTAAGTTCAGTTTTTCCCAATTCATGTAAACTAAACGCGAAGCATTCTCTATATTTATTTAATAATTCAACGAGTTGCTCAATTTTATCTTTATCGAGATCTGTGTCGCTTGAGATATCATTTTCATTTATTGATCGCAAAGGTTCACTAAATTCTACTCTAGATACATCAGCTATATTTTGAGTCCAAACTTCTTCTTCTGCTTTTAAACCTCTAGCTATTAGAATATCCTTTTTTAAAAGAAAGGGTTGACCGAGTTTGCACTTTATTAAGACAACTCCTTTTCCTTCCACAACAGTAAACAACCCTTGCACCAGATAGTGTTCGCGTCCCAATTGATAGCGATTATTTCCAGGAATGTAGACCTCCCCATTATAAATCGGATCAGTGTGAATGTGTAGAGGCGTCAATTCATCTACCATAGTATCTGCCGAACAAAACAGTTTTACCTTATTAAAATTTGTTTCACTTTCGTTACTAGAAAAACGTAAGCTGTTACTATCTTTTTCTACAGTTATATGAGGTTGTTCGGTATACGTCTGTCCTACGATGAGTGGTACTCGCATTACCTCATCTGGTACAACAAGAATTTCAACAGTTGCACGTACACCATCGATGGCAACAGTTGCGGTACATTTCCCCAAAGGCCTAACTATCGCCTCGCCAAAGCCCTTGAGCAAGGGTAGTTGCTGACTAGCAACCCAATCGTCAGATACCCTTTTAGCACAATCTAAGCTCATCAAAGTAGCAGAACTACCAAAGTCAATAAAGCAGTTAATAGAATGGTTGTTTACTAACCCTCGTTTGTAATACTTAGTGGAGTCACTGTCTGAACTAACTACGCACATCACCGATTTTGCAGGTTTTCCATCTGCGGACGTTATAGGCAGAGTGCATTTTTCGACTGTATGACCAAATTTAAGACAACGTGTACACTTTACTGGGGGTTTGGTACATTGTGATTTATAATGCCCTTCTTGTTGACAATTAAAACATTTAACCGCACGATTTTTATTATCCTCTTTGTCTGTATTGTCAGCCTTATTGTTGAAAATTCTACTTTTCTTTCTCTCACCCTGGTGAATGTTTGATTTAACCGCCTTTAAATATGGTAAAAGCTGATCTGGTGTATCAAAACGAGCGGCTTCAGCACCAAGTCTTACGCTACGATCATCAATGCCGTGAACAATGCAATCTATCGCGCGTTTGCCTTCGATACTACACCGGTTTAACAATACTATTTTCTCATAAAAATATTCTTCTAGAGAATCGTTAAATTTAGCACGTTTCGATAACATCGTATAAAGCAGACAACCGTAATTTTCGTTACTAGGAAAAGCCAGTTTTAGTTTCTCCTGCCAATTTTGCCAACTAAATAGCACAGTTGGCAACCCCTCGTACCATTTTTGAGCAATCCCTTTTAGTTTTTGTAGGGCAAAATGGGCAGTTTGTTGGTCTGACCAATTATATATCAAAGCGCATTCATTGACTTTATGCAACCAAATATCTATTGTTTGTTGTTTACGTTCCGGATCAAATTCAGGTATAGTGTTATGGTTGGACAATTTGTCCAAAGTATTGTTGTTCTTATTGTTCGCGGCTTGCAACGCTCGGACTAGTTGTGAGACTGAAACCTTATTATCCTGGGCAGAGGCAAATCTAATTGGGTTCGACTCACCACGCTCCTTCGATTCCCATCGACGGTTGCGTCCGCTGCCTCTGCTACGATCGAGTGGGCTGCGGCTACGCTGGCTGCGACTGCGCTGGTCACGGCTGCGCCCACTGCGACTGCACGGGTCCCGACTGCACCGGCTGCGATTGCGCCGGTCGCTGCTGCGCCCACTGCGACTGCCCTGGTTCCGACTGCGCCGGCTGCGACTGCACCGGTCACGGCTACGCCTACTGCAACTACCCTGGTCACGACTGCGCCAGCTGCGACTGCATCGGCGGTGACTGCGCCGGTCATGACTGCACTGGCTGCGACTGCGCCGACTGTGACTGCGCCGTCTGCAACTGCGCTGGTCGCGAATGCCCTGGCTGCGACGGTGTTGGCTGCGACTGCGCCGACCGCTACTACGTCGGTTGCGACTGCGTCGAACATGACCAGAACGACTGCGGCTGTGGCGGCTGTTGATATGTTGATAGGCCCGCCCACTTGGCAACAGTGGTGAACCAGGCTCTTGATCCGCAGGCGGCGGCGGCGTTCGCAATTGGCGCTCATCGTAAAGATCCATATCTGGAAAGCGCATTAAAATAATCGCCAAGTATACTGTTGTTATAATAATAAAAAAAAAGAAAAGTAACGAGTAAGTGGGTACTTGAAAATAAAGTAAAATAATGATAAAAACTAGACACGTGTTTTACTAATTTTCCAGGTTAGTTCCAAAATTATATCGATACCTATATAAGTTTGTAGTTTGTCAGAAAAGCAGTTTTAAATTAAATTCAAAGCGCAATTGTTAGAAAGGGGCAGCCATTATTCAACAGTAATAAACATGAGTAGTAAAAAAAAAAAGAATATAAAAGAGATAAATAATAAAAAAAACAAAAATTACACAGGCATAGTAAATGAAAAGATAAAACAACATTATTTAAATCACTATTTGGTATCTACATCCGTTACGCCACAATAAACTTGCATAATCTCAAAATTCAAAGTAAAAAATAATTTAAATCATACTCTCACCTTTTAAACAGTTTCAAATCAGAACGACCAAACTCACTAATGTAGGCCTGAATATAATCAGCTGGTATAACCATAAACCAACCAACTATTTGCCACTTCTGAAATGTTGGAGAGCTACTTCAATGAAACTCACTTTATTCAGACTTATCACTTTATTTCACTGTCTTACTTGTAACACCGTTAGCGACCGACTGCCTCCCAGAGCTAGCGCGCTACACAGGAAACCAACAAGAGTGGGGACCGGATGTAGCGCGTCAACTCGACAGAAACGGTCAACTATTTATTTAAATTAGTAAACATTATAAAGAACGAAAACAATTCCAACAAAAATATATATCTTTACAACATTTGATTTAACGTAACATAAAATACAATATTCAATTAATTAATGTAAAATCACTATTTAACAATACAAATGGATCGTAAACAGATCAAAACTAACGCCATCTAGTGATAACATTCGACAGTGATTTCTAATGTCAAATGAGATAACAACAATCTTATTTAAGTATAATTAAATGCTAACACTAGGTACCTATTTGTTTCCTAAATATGAAACTTTGCATAATTACTTCTTAGACGAATACCTTTTCTACGAAAAATAATGAGCTAATAGCTATTATTCTAATGAGTTGTTTTGTTTTTTGTTTTTGTTGTATGGAGTTAGCTTTCTTAGAAAATTTCGCTGAGCTAGTCAACCGTACAATAAAATTCTCACCATCCCGTTGTGCAGAAAGTAGAGATACAAGTTTACACCAACTTTCCATCACAATATCCACTAGGAAACAATTTGAAAATTATTTACACAGCCACTAAAGTTCACTCGAAGAAATCCCGCATTATAATATTTTTTATTTTCTTCCCGCCAAGAAAGCTGTTTGTATGACTTGTCAGTTTGACACAAAACCAACTGTATGTATAACACTGACAAACTAGGGATGAACGATTCGAATCTAAATTATCAACTTATCTATTCGATTCTTTATTTCTTATTTAAAAGAATTATTCCTATCGATTCTATCATACTGCCTTACTATCAGTACAAACACTCTTTTTCAGTCTCGTCTGATAACAGATGCACAAAAGGCATCTTGAAGTGAATCTTACATAAATCACATTTTAATATTTTTTTAAAGTTATTAGTTTGGACAAGCGTACATTCGAAATAAAATGAGCTGAGATAGATAGATGAGATCTACTCTCCTTTACGTATAGTATGGCGGAGCAAGGAGCTTCATGGGCACTTTTACCAGGTGTTTAATGGACCTGATGTAGATCTAGAAAAAAAATATTAACGCCAGTATGTTGGCTGCTCTTACTTGACCTCAATGACCCTCAATTATAACCCTCAAAGGTGGACTTTGGGGGTTATAATTAATTAAATGGAATTTCTGATTTCATTTGTAATACACTAAAAACAAAATTAATTATAAATGTAGATGGGCAATCAACCCACCCAGGATTAAACCCAGATGGGAAAAAACCGGGTGTTTTGTGTCTTTTTCGGAATAAACACTGCCTAAACACCCTTTGTTTTTTTTAATTTAAATCTATTTTATGCTATTTCTCGACCAAATGCAAACTGCGCAGTGGACTATAATTCCAGCTACCAATTACCATGTTTTCTTCCACTTTCATCAAATGGTAATTCTTTGCCATCATTAAAATACCGCCCCAGGACCTGACGGCTTGCCTGGGAAAGGCTGGGTCCTGTCCGTGAAGGCTCTCGGGCCGCGATTAAGAAGAATCTTTAGAGCATGTCTGGGGGCCACTTTGTTAGAAACTGTTCCTCCTCGACAGCCGGTGGAATTTTGTGGAGCATTTTCGACATCTGGCTCCTAAACTGTAACGAACTAGGGCTACCGAACAGCGGCTTCTGCCCAACTACGGGGTCCAAACACCTCCTACGGAAGGCCTTACGCGAGGGTCGTTTAATTAATGGCCCTTTACGAAGCGCCAGCGCCAGTGTTGCCATAACATCAAAAGTGGCCGGCCAAGCAGAACTTGTCCCAGATGGTTATAACTCGTTATGACGATCAGAAACGACGAGGTGACGACCTATCGTTGCCTCCAATCGCTCTTACGAGATCACGGCGGTGCTCTCCCAAGCACACCTCTACCGTATACTCCACCGTGTCCTCCGGGCGATCTGCACAATTTTGACGCCCGGATGTTTTTACCGCACGAATGTGGTGCAGGATCCTTTGGAACTTACCATATTCGGTGAGGACCTGCGTCATGCAAAATGTGAGGACGCTGTGATGTCTTCCCAAACACTCATCAAAGAGGGGGCTTACCGCTATAATAATAGCTGTTCTGATATTTCGGTGGTCGTAGCATACTTCCCAAGAAAACAATCTCTAACAGCAAAAACCTAAATCATGTGATAGGAGTACTTAGTTTTCAATAGTGAAAACGTTTTTTATTTACTTAGTTTACTATTTGTGCTGAGTTTTCCTAATTTTTTGACTCCCTTGAAGTTGAATTTTCAAAGACCTCTTGCGTACATCATATGCCGCGGCCACACACTCGACGAGTAGCATGGGAAGTAACGAGGAAAGGAGGCAGAGACATAGTGTGGCCACGTTACTCGTCATGCTCCTCGTCCTGCCCACTGCTCCCTATCTTGTCGGTCTTTGCGCGCGAGAGAGAGAGAGCAACATCGCGGCAAATCACGGCAGCGCGAGGAGCAGAGCGATGAGCAGCGCGAGGAGCATAGTCTGGCCGCAGCAATAAAGGCAAAACAAGAAGTAAAAGTTTAAGCGTGTTAAAGTTTTGCTTAGTGCAAAATTTCACGATTCTATTTCCAGTAGTTTCGACTATGCATCGGTATAATTCTCTTTAATACCTCTTTGAAAATATGTAGATTAGGCCTGCCGTGTTACACATTAGTGTTGGCTTACGCTGGCTACACATTCCTATTGGTCGGTGTAAAAAGGGTTAAAATTATCGAGTGGTTTTCAAAAGCTGCACCTGTGTCCAACGGCATCGCAACATTATGGAGCAGTCGCAGCTTTCGAGTGAAATGAAACAAGGTTCTCGTAATGTTAGTCTTTATTACAAGACGAACGTATTGCATGTGAATGCAAAATAGTCTCGTGTGCCTTACCGTGCTTATGGTACCTATTCATAATATTTGTAACTTTACAATACTTAACAGTTTCGTTCTAGTTAATAAAATCTATGACATTATCAACTTAACATTAATTCATCATGCTCCGAGTACGTTAGAGAGGTGAGCGATGCCAGCGCCGGCGCGAGCGGCCGCGCGGAGCTCGCGTGCGGCCGTGCGGGCGCGCAGTGCGCTGCGGCGCCATCCGACCCTGCTGTTATCACTAGCGTTGCAGTTGAAATCAATTCAATATAGAATATTGAACAACGACGTTACAAGTCTGGTACTGCCCCTTGCCCCGGTACCCGCGCGCTGCAACATCCTGCACAGTGTGGGGACAGCCCACCGGCGACGCCGCGACACTTAGGAAAGTACGAATTTCTAAAATTATAATCTACTTCAGTGAGTCGGAAGATTCAGTTTCATATTCAGTACTAATGTGAACAGTGACTGCATTCATGAATGTGCATCACCTCACATCATTATCTACACGATGTATGTCGATGATTCCTGCGAACCTTATTTTAATTGAATTAAGTACAATAACATTGAGCGTGTACTTAAGTAACGTGTAGTGGGGAGGCACCGGCGCCGGCACTATTATAATTTACGTCTTATTTACAATATCTGTACAAGTCGTTCGAGTTCCTATCATCTATATCTAAGGTACGATCAGACCGTCAGTTAAGTCTACGAGGGGTCGTGACACTAGCGTTTTGCTAATCGACATTATATTACATGAGTTATGTACACGAGCGTGTAGCGGTGCGTGGTGCGAGAGCGTGGAGTGTGGGGGGGGCGCGGGCGCGACGTTCACTTGTTCTCCTCGAGCAGCACCAGGTCGTCGGCCACCACGTCGGACACGTGCAGGTACACGATCCAGTACATGAGGTTGAAGCACACGAAGCACACCGGGAACACGATGCGCGAGTACTTGTCGATGTCCGACGGCGTCATGCCCAGGAACTTGCCGTAGTCCTGCAACACGGGCGCGGTTAGAGCGGCGGCACACACTCGCCACACAGGCGGGGGGAGCGGGGGAGCGGGCGGTACCTTGGTGGGCTGCAGCTGGTGCAGCGGCGGCGCCGGCACGTCCTCGATGGAGCTCTCGAGCGTGCCGCCCTTGGAGTGCGCCTTGGGGTCGCGCACCTTGTAGCGCACCTCCTGCATGTGGCGGCCGCAGCGGTCCAGCGACGGGTGGTGGTGGCGCGGCGGCGGCGGCGGCGCGCCGCCCAGCGAGTGGCGCGGCGGCGGCGGCGCGCCGCGGCCCAGCGAGCCGCCCTTGCTCAGCGAGTGCGCGTCCCACACCGCGCCCGGCGCCATCTCCGCCGGCATCTTCTTCTCCGACATGATCTTCTGTATCGCGACGAAGCGCTGCTTGCGCATCTGTATTCTCTTCGACATGTACCCCACCGTCGCGTACTCTGAAACGTAAAGCGTGTCAGGGAATGGAAGGCGAGCAGCGTCGGTGTGGTCGAGCAGGAGACACTCACCGAGCAGACTGGTGAAGACCATGACGAAGCAGGTGCCGAGGTACACGTCGATGGACTTGACGTAGGAGATCTTGGGCAGCGCCGCGTTAGTGGAAGACATGAGCGTGGTCATGGTGAGCACGGTGGTGACGCCCAGCTGCACGCGCGCCGGCGTCGCGTTGCGGTTCAGCCAGAACGACACCCACGAGATGATCACGATGAGCCCCGACGGGATGTAGATCTGGATCAGGTAGTAGCCCATCGAGCGCACGAACTGGATCTCGCACGCCAGGCGCGAGTAGTTTCCTACGGTCGTCGGGGTAGAGTACACAACTGGATTAGCACACGAGAACGGGAGGCTAACATGTTCAAACTAAACTATATGTACGGAAACAATACTTTATTACACGTCATTTTATGAAAGTGAAAGAAGTGGTTCGCACCTGTTGTGAGGGATATCTCCATGGCACGTTGGCGGTGGCCCAACACCTTGAACTGCGGGAGCGACACTTCGTTAGAGACGCCCACCGAGTTGGGCCCCTCGTTCCACTTGTACCGGATGTCCCGCATGGTGTAGCCGACTGCGGCGCAAAGAGGAGTGAGCGCGGCTCGGAGTTGGACGCGCGCGGGCGCGTGGCGCGGGGCGCGGGGGCGCGGGGGGCGCGGGGGCGCGGGCGGGCGCGCTCGGAGCGGCGCGGCGGGGCGGCACTACTGAGCGGTTACCTGTGCTGAGCGTGATGACGGTGGCGCGCTGCCGGTGGCCGAGCACTCGGAACTGCGGCAGCTGCACTTCGCTGCTCATGCCGACACTCGACGCGCCGTCTTTCCAAACGTACAGTATGTCGGTCATCGTGTATCCGACTCCGGGGACATGCCAAACACAAAACGCTATCACTCGCGCCTCGAAGCGACGCGCCTCGACCACTCGCGCGGCCCACTTGCGCCGAAGCGAGCCGGGCGACGCGGCGACGGCCCCGCCGCTCGAGTCGACCCGGCCGATGATAGAAAAATATCGTGTGACTACCGTGCGCGCTACGTGTATGTGATGGGTGCGGGTGATGTGAGAAGCGCATGCAGTGCGTGGCGGCGGACATGCGCGTGCAGCGTGCTGTGCGAGTGCCCCGTCGCGCCGGGCCGGAGAGCGGACGACACGTGCGTCCGTGCGACACGACGCAAGCCGGGCGTGCGCGTCAGTGCGGCGCGCGGCCGGGCGAGTTGCTCCGTGATCACAACACACACACACGAACATCGGTGTACATCGTATCAGTACGTTACTATTTTTCTATCATCTGTGAGACGTTAGCTTCTGACGAGTGTTTAAATCTGTCAAAATTGCATATTCGCATTTTATTAAAAAGTTTTGGAAAGGGTAAAGTAATCCGATTATCTGGTCGCCGTCGTCTCACCCTACACGAAGAGTTACAAACAGAGCAGTATTAATAGAACACAAGACGAGTACTTGCACAAAGTTGTCGCAGTACTGTGCGGTACTCGGACAACTCGGTAACGTGCAGCGTAAGGACGGCTTAGGAAGAACGGTTCAGACGCGGTGAAGTAGTAGTGGCGCTGACCGGGGCGAGCGGATACTTACAGCTCTCGATCTCGATGTGGCACAGCTGGCGGTCCATGGGGAAGTACTGCAGGTTCATGGGGCAGGAGGCCGTGATGGTGAGCCTGCAACAGAGCGAGCGGGGAGTGCGGGCGCGTCGCGCGGGCCGGCGGGGGCGCGCCGCCGCACTCACTCACCGTATGCTGCGCGTGATGGAGCCCGAGTGGTGGATGCGGATGAACTCGTTGCTGGTGGTGGCCGTGTGGAAGTACGACTGCTTCTCGTTCACGAAGAACGTGTCGGGCACCCAGATGTTACGGATGAACTCCGAGCCCACGGACAGCGTCTCCACGCCGGCGCGCTTCTTGTACGCGAGCCGCGGGTCCGTCCAAAACTGTCTGAAGTAAAAATCCAACGTGAAGTCCTGAGGGAGAGACATCGCACGTTATAGTATGGGGCGGGCGCTTCGACACACAAAGTGGAACAAGTTCGGTGCAACATGTACTGGTTAGACTATTCTAAGAGTAAACACTGTACAACATCGAATACACAAAACAGCGACAAGCTTCAGTCAGTTATACTAAGAGTGAAAAGTGCACGCAGAGTGTCGTAGACGTCAGTGTGAGCGCGCCGCGGCGGCGCGAGCACGCCAGTGTCCGCTGCAGACGCGGCGTGGAGCGCCTCCGTGGCAGTGCTAACAGAACAGTGTCATTATTGTCTCATCTAGCTATGTATTAGTACGAGCATATTGCAGACTTTAATGCCGAAGCTAAATGGTCACGTGAATTCTTACTGACTTGAGCTCATTTTTCATAAAAATGTGAACGATTATGGTAATTTAGTGAGTATGTATAATGTATAACAGCGCTGAACTAGTTAAGTTCGAAGCGGGCTAGTCACGAAACTCACGGAAGAGCCATAAAAGTGGGCACGCGGCGCCAGCAACACGCCGCGCGCCGACACGCGCGTTCCTACGCTAAGCTAGAGTGTAAGCGGCAGAGCGCCGCGAGTGAGTGTGTGTGAGTGCGGTGTAGCGTGCGCGCGTCGCCCGGACGCGTGGCGTGGCCGTCGCCGCGCGCGCACCGCGGCGCCGCGCCGCTGTCCTTAGCGTTTCTACGTCCACACATGTCGCTTATAATACACAAATAATATACCACAATTAGATTAGTAAAGACAGAAAGAGGGGGAAATCTAGTACAAGTTAACATTAATAAGTATTCATCGGTGCTAATGCTCAAACTGTAGACACCTAGAAGTACGGTAGGGGCGCGCGGCCGGGCGGCTGCCACCTCGGCGGCTCCGCCGACAGCTGCACGCTAGCTGACATACGGAACCCAATGGTGTTAATGACACTTCCAGCGGCGTACATGCCCGACTACTGCGACGGCTCCGCTAACGTCCGCGAGCGGAGCAGGCGAAGGGAGACAGCTGGGAGCGTCGGAGTGCACGCGCGGCGCCGGCTGCCAGCTATCGATCGCGGAGTGGCAAAAATAAACGATGCCTTGAGCCGCGCGCGACCTGCACAAGCCGCCTCCGACCTCGCCTGCTCCAGTCACTTACCTACTGTTACTTCTGTACGAGGCAGGCTTGCCAACAATCAGATTTCTATTAATTCTTTAGCTACATATCTATAACTTACTAGGACATGTTGTGTTTTACACCAAAACATGTCTTAAACATTTATACTATTATCGCAAAAACGTAACCGTTTACCGGAAATGCATAAACTAATATCACGCAATACAAATCTCTGGTTTTAAACAAAGTAAGCAGTACCTACGTAAACCAAGTCATTCCGGACAGCGTCCGTTCACAATCGGTCGTAAATATCCAGGCAAGCACATGGAAACGAAAGTGCCTTCTGCCTTCTGCCACAAAACAACGATACAGTTTTCTTGTGGGAAATAACCTATTCAACTTTTTCCGTTAAGCACTAACTACAGCTCAAACGGAAGACTGAATTAACTGTTTAGCTCTCTTCAAAATAGCTTTGATAAATACCTATAGTTTTTGAGTGATTTTTCATGATTCGTAAGTGTCAAGTGTCTCATCACCATGATCACTTCACTTCCACTGGAACCGCATCTACCTACAATAGCGGAAGATCTTCTATTTCTTATATTTTGGCAATTTGAGTATTACTTCCTGTAATTAATATAAGATTTAGTCAGCAAGAATAATCAACATTAGCGGGTACCTAACGAGTTTTCAGCGAGATATCAGGCTACACATTTAGTACAAGTAAAGAATATGAACGTATTTTCAACTGCAGCAGCAGGCTGTCCGTCGTAGTCGCGCGAGGACTCGGTTGTCTGGGTACGAGCTGGAGGGCATGCCGCGCTGGAAGCGTCTTGCGGGGAGCGGCGTGGAGGGGGCAGCCGGGGCCGGCGCTCGGTGCGTCTGTATCAGTTCACAACAGATAGGCCACAGTCAACACGAGCGTTACCAGTCAGCGACCAGATCACTAGGAAACAATACGAAAGCGAACAGATCCATGAAACGCGACATGCTCGCAGCCTCGCGTCTGGGGCTGCTGTCGTGCGGCGCGAGAGGTGCGAGTACTGGGGCGAGTACCATGAGCACTTCCGACACGGAGCTGATAGAGAGCACATACATGGTGACGCCCACCTCCACCGGCGGACCTGCAAGCAAGCCCACATGTAGTACTAGTTCGATGCCGCGGCCGCGGCGCGCGCCGCCCTCCATGCGTGCGGTGCCGCGTGCCACGTGCCCCATGCCCACATGCCCGAGTGACCTCTTACTACTTAATAGTACTGCTAGCTAGGTACCATTTGCACTTCCGACAGAGAGCTGATGGACAGCACGTACATGGTAACCCCCACTTCCACTGGTGGTCCTGGAAACGACAGCACATTCATAACACGACAACGGCAACATGCGCCGACGATCGAGCGCCAGCGGCTTCCTACTCTGAGACACTGGTAGCCACCCTGCCCGCACCATACTACGGCTCGTAGCTAGTCAACACTCATTGAACAAAAACAAACGACCCGAACGCGTCTGGTTCTTGAAGCTCATCCACAATCACTTGCACTCGGTGTCGTGGCTCGTGGCACCTGCAACCATGGCCATACAGCGTTCAAGCAAAACAACACGTCCCTCAGACTGGCGAACACGTGCGGGAACTGCACGTCATCAGTGTGGGCGATGTTCTAGATGCAGCCACAATGCTGACGCTCACCTCCAGGCTTAGAGTCGGCGGTGCGCTTACATCTTAGTGCAGATAAGCTGCTTCATTTCATGATTCCTTAAAATTTCGACATGTTACTTGACGCTTTTCGGGAAACGGTTATAGTTATCTGAGCTCACTTTTCCGATCATAACCAAGTCATTATAGTATTCGCTTTTCCTTTCGCCTCACTGCATTGCCTGTATGGTTTGTCAGTCACTTTGCCTGCATCAACTAATTTAACTAACTACATTTCGCGATTACCACAACGCGTTATGGTCAAATTTTGAAATACCGTTATTAGCCAAAACGCGTTGTGGCCATTATGGCCATAACCACTGCACGAATTTTGGGTTGCCGATGAAAATTAAGAGCCAAAACGCGTTGTGGTCTGTGTATTCGTTCAAATAGGGTTTCCTATCCTTGCCCCGCATGTTATGCATAAATTATAATAGTCGTAAAGCTACGGCTACTCCACAATCATTTAATATTAACAAGCTTCAGAGCCAGAAGTCTATCAGATTGTCCAAGTGAGATGACTGTCATCTTAATATCGACTGCGCACCGCATTATTGTACCTTGTGCAGGTGCGTTCCTATCCACAGTGGCCAATAGTCTTTGAAATATTTTAATTATAACAAAGGTTAACATTATTTTCGCCATATTGACGCAGACAGCATTATAATTTGTGCAATATGTTCTTGTAAGGAAGCTATTGTAAAATTTAATAATTATTTATAATTCCTCTATCTTTAATATGGCACAGATGAATGTGCTAATGTGTACAAGTAATGAATAGTTAAAAAACAGTAATTATTTTGGTCCATTACTTTGATTGAATGGTCGATATTCTGATGTATATTGCCAAACTGCGCGCCACGGTTAAACGTTGGCGTCAGGAGTAAGATCGAGCAGTCGAACTTCGAAGGGGACATTTGGACACCACGGACATAATTCCGAAAGTAAAGATATCTATTTACTAACCTCCATAGTTTGGTCTCACTCTCTTGTCATAACTTATGCTGAAGGAGTCCAAAATAGAGGATATATTGACGTCCCCGAACATGCTCCCGCCGCCGCCGCCGCCGCTGCCACAGGAGGAAAACGACACATGTCAGAGGCTGCGAGGATGCAGAAGTGCTAGGGCTAGCAGCTAGCAGTACTCACGCGACTCGGTCGGCGTGCGGCAACAGTGCAGCGGCGAGCGCGAACAGCAGCGGCGCGCGGCGGGCGCGCGGCCGGAGCGCGCTCATGGCGCGTGGAGTGCGGGCGGGGTCGCGCGGCGCACTGCCGAGCGCGCCGCCGCCCGGCCGCCCCGCCGCTATCGATCCGCCCAGCCCGGCCCGACCCCCCGGCCGCGCGAGCCTCCGTCACGTCACGGCGCGACGTCACATCCCGCGCCGCCGTACTATGTACGTCGAGCCAGCCGCCATCACTCTACCAATCAGACGCTTTTCACTTTCATTAAGATAAGTCTATGATACATTGGTAAATGTATCACTGTGAATGTTTTGCGGTATTGTAATATTGACTACAAATCCTTAAGTATTATGATAAATCGGCTGATGACAGGTATTTTTATGCTGTCTTACATTGGGATGTGATAGCTAAGCTAAGAAACTATGACCGAGGTCGAGATCAGACTAGTGGCGGTGCGAAAACTGAATGCCAAAAAACCACCCCAGGACCTGACGTCTTGCCTGGGAAAGCCTAGGTGCTGGTCAAAGAGGACTCTTCAGCTTATGTATGAAGAGCATCCAGTTCCCAGGTTCCTACGACGTTCAAAGACGAAACACTTTCAATATCTTGTGGAACATCTGGTAACTTGATGTCCTACGAGATATTGAAGGTGTTTCATTTTGTCGGTCCTAGAGTAGGGGCAATCGCACCAGATGATGGAGAGGATCCAATCAAATAACGGTAGAAGGGGTTCACGTTGGCGTCGAGTCGACGTTGATGTATCTGGGCCTCGTCCTCAACAGCAGACATCTGGCTCTCAAACTGGAATGGACCAGGGCTGCCCTCAAGCGGCACCTGGCCAACCTACAGGAGTTCAGACGCTTCCTGCTGGAGGTTAAGCGCGGGAAACGTTCGGTCTATGGCCCTTTACTGGGCCCTGGTGCGGTGCTGTAAATGAAGTCAAGCTGAACGTAATTCAGAGGGTCGTCGGCCATCCGGATGGTGTGAGACCACACGGACGCATGCACGGTCTTCCCCGAAGCGGTTAGCCTCCTTGCAGACCTACGAGTAATACCATGGGCTTTGGACGCAAAAGTTCTTGCACGCATGCATAATTCTCGTATGGAGATCATTGCTTGGGTGAATCTGCGCATGGAAGACAGCTTTCTAGCGGGATCTCATGGTAAAATGGCGACAACGACTGTCACAACTCAGTGCTGGACACGCTATAATTATGACGATAAGTTCCCTCTTTGAGAAGTGATTGAAACACAAGGCAATGAAAATCTTGAGCATGGGAGTGGGTTAAAGTCTGACACCCCGCGCCTGATCCACCCTAGAAAGAGAAGACATAGCATGATTTCCCATCTAAAAAAATTACAATGTGACCTTTTCCACTGATACTAAGCTATGTAACGGTACTATGAATATGCGCCGCCCCAATCAGGTACACCATATGAAAATTATTAATATTGAAACCAAAAATAATTGCTCCCTCGACCACTTGAGGGTTAGTGTACTGGGGTTTGAATGAAAGAATTTCACTTTCTTTACCAGGCTGGTTTATTTCAGATGTAGTGATTACAACTGGTGGTTTAGTGGTTAACAAAAAATACCTATTCTAAGACCTTATACTATTACCGGAGAATCATAACACCGCGATGTAGAAATTGTACAAAACGGTACAACGCCATCTAGTGACGACAAAATGAACAAATTTTACTTATGTTTTCTATAACGTCTGTGTGCGGTTAAACATCAGGAATTATTAAATTTGTGCTTACGTCATTCTTGTATTTCTTCGTTAAATTGGTTACAAAGTACTCAGTGTGTTTAATTATATAGGCCTGAAAAAAATCACAGTTGGTTGAGAGTTGCTCTACTTCTTTTATGTTTATGTTAGTCCGTAGGGAGCGTTAGCAAACATCGCAATACTAAATCTATGCTTTACATACTCTTTGCCGTAGGGTGTACACAGAGAAAAATAATATAATTATTTATTTATGTATTCTTATAAGAATCAACAGCTATAATAAAAAGGATAACGACAGTATACAGCTTGGCAAAAAAGTCTAGAAACGGAACAATTTTTTTGTCTGTTGGCAACATTCCCAAAATAGTGACGTTTCATTGTAAACAAAGTTTACATTTTTATTTTCACTATACGGTACTATACGGTTATTTACAAGGTGTTTAGGCAATCTCTGGCAAAACATGACTTAAATTTACTGGCTACTGACTTTCCGTTGCCTGGTTAATCTGTCATTTGTAGATCTTAACGTGCTTTCCGAGGCACGGAGGAAACTCGGCATGTTAAGATGGTCACCCATCCACAGACCAACCTTGGCCAGTGTTGCTTACCCTTGAAGATGGACCCGTACTTTGGTGACTTGAACTTTAGTAATTGTAAATTCAATTTCTACTTTGAGTTAATCATGTTATTCAATAAATTCCTAAAATATGTTTTGAACTCAAGAGATTTTCCCTACATATTTATTATTAGGTAATCAGAGGTATATCGAGAAGACGTCTTGTTTAATTAAACAATACTAAATATTTCTTTTTTCAAATACTACGATTTGAAAAACTAATAAAGTGGGAATATGATGTCTGATGAAAAAAATCGGCTCAGTATCAAGATTAGGTTAGTGCGCTTTTTGGTTGCAGCGGGCTGCCATATGAAAAGCACAGTGGCGCCTCCATTATTTCGTACTTTTTATTACCAAGCTGTAAGAGACATTGAAACAATTACAAATAGAAAACTTAAGATCACTAATAAGCACGATAAAAAAGAACATAATTAAATATCACATATAAAATCAGCACAACGAACTTTTGAAAAAGTCCGCATTCAGCTGAGTGCGCGGAGTAGGTTTTAGTGTAAATGGGTCAAAAGAGACATACAAAGACTTAGTCCTTACTCGCCTTAGTTATGGTATACCTACAAGATCCTTGATGGGTGCCTCTTTTTCATTGAATACTTAGACAAAAGCGTTGTTCATTCAAAACATTGTCACTTGTAATCATTTATCCTGGTATTAGTGAACGCAGGGGCCTGTTATTGTTTCATTGTTTGTGTAAAATGAAAAAAGAATAATGATTTTTCTGTACTGACCGCCACACCACAGATATAACGTTACGTCAAATTTGACATGAATGAATAAGCCGCTGTCAACGGGTGACGTTTGCACGTCAAATAATTACAAAATAAAAACAGTGTGCGGGCGGTGGCGGAACAGTGTGTGTCGTTAGTGTTAGTTGCGTGGCACCGCAACTACCGGATAGCGTCCCCGAGCCGGGCACGGCATGCCAGCGGCCTAACGGCGGCGTCGGAGAGCGAGCGTGACCGCGCGCAGCCAGGCAGCAGCGCGACGCATCAGGTGGGTTTGTTTACGTCGCGCCATGTGACCTGTGCTAACTGCGCCGCGGCCTTCGCCGTCCGCCGCACAGCCACGTGCTCGCGCTGTAATCCGGTTAGCGGCGAAGGCCCGCAGCGCTGACGAGCTTGTGTCGCGTCGCAGGTGCGGATCGCGGCCGGAGCAGAGCACAGCGGAGCCCGCGGCGGCGACATGAAGCCGCACGACGACTACAGGAACGGCGACGGTGAGCATCCCATCCCTGCACACACGCACACACAGCGGCGCCCGTGGCAACAGCGCGCAGCCCCGGCTCGGGGCCGCGCGCGCCGCGATC
The DNA here is from genome assembly GCA_030763345.1 of Mythimna separata. NCBI lineage: Eukaryota > Metazoa > Arthropoda > Insecta > Lepidoptera > Noctuidae > Mythimna > Mythimna separata. The sequence goes on along the minus strand of CM061188.1, from coordinate 20,086,117 downwards.
ATTAAGACTTGCAACTTGACCTTGAGCCGCGCCGCTTCGTTTTAATTAATTTCGAATACGATATCGTCATTACATTTGCACACAGTAGATGGCTTGTGACAAGAGTTCCTAGAAATTACTTAGAAACCTGTGACATGGCAGCTCAGAGTCAGCTGCAGACAAGTGATCAGCTGCTGGTGTTGTTGACCTCTGTCAGTGAGGCTCTCACTAGTGGCATGTGATCACATAGCTAGATGTGTTTGAATAGTACATGTATGTTAGTTTTAGTTTATTGCTGCATGTTATCACCAGGAAAGTTGTTAAATCACAGAATAATAGTCATTGTATTGTAAGTGGCAGGTTGGTGTGGTGTAGGTAGTAGTGACACACGCACTACATGAGTGTGTGAGCGTGCTCAGTAGATGTGGCTGTTCCCGGTGTGAGCCAGTGACTACGCGGAACCAATTGAACCAATTGATGGTGACACATTACTCTATTGGAACTTGTTGTTGCTACTTGTGAGATGTGTGTGAGTGTAGCTCACACACAGTGACCATCACAGGCCAGTACTCACTGGGTTGCTGGTGGCAACACATACACGTGATGACGCCTCATTAAGTATTTACTGCTGTAGTATTAGTGGCTAGGACAACATTTGCTTATTACTGATATATTATTATTTGGCCACATTGTTATGACAATGTTCCATTGTAATGATATATTAAGTAGATAATGTCTTTATTTAGGTAGATACTGAGATATCAAATTGATATTATTTTTAATTATGATAATGCATGGTCCATAAACCTATATATTTATGCTTCAGTAGGACTACTGAAGAATAAATGTATAGGTTCATAAGATAGGACTATCTCATGAACAATGATAACTGCATATGTCTAGAATATCATTAGCTGTTTGAATGGATTCATCACAAATCACCATGAGTAATAATATCGTCCAACATACATACACTTGTACCTGTGTGTACCACTACAGTACATTTACCTGTTGTGACATTTACCTTTACACAAACATTGATGTAGATATCTTGTTTAGTTTTTATCAAGTTATCCTTCTACGCTGTTTGTATTTTACATAACATAATATGTGGTTAATTAAGTTAATACTTGTGACTGGTGTGATGTGGTGGTGTGTGGCGCAGAGGGCGCCGGCGAGGACAGCTCGGAGGAGGAGACGAGCGCGCTCGAGGACGAGCTGTCGGTGCGCGACGACGCGGCGCCCGCGCGCGTGCTGCACGCGCTCAACGCGCTGCGCAAGTCGCGCCAGCACTACGACGCCGTGCTGCTGGCGGGCGGCGCAGAGCTGCCCGCGCACCGCGCCGTGCTGGCGGCCGCCTCGCCCTACCTGCTGCACGCGCTGGGGGCCCTGCCGCCCGCGGGGGCCCCCGCGCTGCGCGTGGACGGCGTGGAGCCCGAGGCGCTGGGCGCGCTCGTGGAGTACGCGTACACGGGGCGCCTGCGCGTGCGCGACGCGGCCGCCGCGCGCCGCCTGTACCGCGCGGCCTGGCGCCTGCGCGTGGAGCCCGTGCGCGCGCACCTGGCGGCCGCGCTGCTGCGCCGCCTGGCGCCGCACGACTGCCTGGAGCTGCGCGCGCTGCCCGACCTGGGCGCCGACCAGCTCGCCATGCTCGACGCCTACATCGCGCAGAACGTGAGTCTCCCGTCCGCCCCACCTCTTGTTCCTTGCTGTGGATTGTAACTACTGAGCGACTGGTTACTGTTTCAGTTTGACGAGGTATGCAAGAGCGGCGCGCTGGCGAACCTACCCATTATTCGTATTGAAATGTTGCGCGAGACGAGCGCCGAGGGCGGCGAGGAGACCGCCTTCGCCGTGGCCGACGCTGCGCTGACGTGGCTGCGCGACCAGCAGGCCGCCGACGCCGACGTGAGTATAGCTCTGGGTGCCTGACCCGCGGCGCGCACCGGCACACACCGCTCACACACTCGCTCTGTGCAGCTGGACGAGCTGTGCTCGCGCACGCACCTGCTGTACGTGGACGCGCGCGGCGCGCTACGCGACTGCGGCGAGCTGCCGGCGGCGCGCGGCGACGCGCCCGAGCTGCAGGAGTACCGGCGCGAGGCGGCCGAGCGCGGGCGCTCCCGGCGCGCCGCCGACGTGCCGGCGCCCGCCGCGCCCGACACGCTGGCGCTGGGCGCCCGCACGCCGCGCGCCGACTGCGCCGTGCTGGCGGCCACGCGCGTGGCGGGCGCGCGCACCACGCGGGCGCTGCTGGCGCTGCGCGGGCGCCTGGCGGCGGCGCGCGTGGCGTGGCGCGACGTGCGCGCGGGCGCGGGCGCGGCGGGCGGCGTGCTGGGCGGCGCGCGCGAGGAGGAGGCGGGGCGGCGCGCGCGCCTGGCGCTGGGCCGCGCGGCGCACGGCACGGCGGTACTGGGCGGCCGCCTGCTGGTGTGCGGCGGCTACGACCGCGCCCGCGTGCTGCGCGCGGCCGAGGCCTACGACCCGGCGCTCAACGAGTGGACGGCGCTGCCCGACATGCGCTGTGCGCGCGCGCGCTTCCCGGCCGCGGTGCTGGGCGGCGCGCTGTTCGCGCTGGGCGGCTCGGACGGGCACGCGGAGCTGGACTCGGTGGCGTCGCTGGCGCTGGGCGCCACGAGCTGGACGGGGCGCGCGCGGCTGCCGCTGGCGCTGTCGCACGCGGGCGCGGCGGGCGTGGAGGAGCGCCGCGAGTTGTACGTGGTGGGCGGCTGGTCAGGCGGCGTCAATCTCAAGCGCGTGCTGCGCTACGACCCCGACGCCGACGCCTGGAGCGAGGCGCCGCCGCTCAACGCAGGTCGGTCGCAGTGCGCGAGCGTGTACTGGGAGGGCGCGCTGTGGGCGCTGGGCGGCTGCGACGCGTGGCACTGCCTGGCCAGCACGGAGCGGCTGCGCCTGGGCGGCGCGGCGTGGGAGACGGGCCCCGCACTGCCGACGGCGCGGCGCTCGGTGGGCGCGGCGGCGTGGCGCGGCCGGCTGGTGGCGGCGGGAGGCTCGGACGGCGCGGCGTCGCTGCGGCGCACGGAGTGGCTGGCGGGGGGCGGCGACGCCGACAAGTGGCGCGCCGGGCCGGAGCTGCGCCGCCCGCGCGCCGCGCTGGGGCTGGCCGTGCTGCACGACGCGCTGTACGCCGTGGGCGGCTTCGACGGCAAGGAGTTCCTGTCGTGCGTGGAGTGCCTGTACGAGCCCGACGGCGAGTGGACCACGCTGCTGGCGCCGCCCGCGCCGCGCACGCCGCTGTCTCCGGACGCGGCGCCCGCGGCACCTGTGAGTCCCGCGGCGCCTGAGAGTGCGCCGGCGCAGGAGAACGGCGCCGCGGAGAGCGAGTGACGCGGCTGGTCGCTGCGATAGCTTGAGAACTGTTCGCCGGTGTTCGCAACATTTAGCAAACTGTGTGCTGCCGCGAAACTAAACCGCTACCTCAAAATTGGACGCGAGCGTGTAAGCGCGCTGCGCGTCAATGCCTTTACTTCGCATTTGAATATGTTTAAAGTTAGCCTGCGGGCCGGACGCCCGCGGTCTGTATATATGGCCCACACTCACGAGTAGTCTAAATTATTATATGGTCACAGAGTTATACGATTACGGCGGGATCGTGTTTTCTTGTTCGCGTGCTTTCCCGTATTCGTATTATTGTTACATTCCTATTTTGTAAGATAATGTGTATCCTCGTAGGACGTGGTTTGTGTATCGTTAGTATTAGTTACTTGTAAGACGATAACTCCATGAAGTGTATGTGCGGCGCTCACGCCCGCTGTTTACGTTAATAAATCGTATTCACACGCGCGCCGTTTCATTGTCCCGAGAGCTCGGTGCTCTATGACTTACCCATCTCCATTACAAGCAGGGCTCATTGTTGCACACGCTTACCTACCTGTTAGCAACAAACCCAATGTCTATCAACAGAGATCTAGCGCAAAACGTAAGATGGTACTGAAGACGTCACAAAATATATTAAAATGGCTAGCTTCAAAGAAGTGACTCGCTCGTTAGTATCCACGGATGTGGAACTGTCTGGAGAAAAAAATGCTACCAAATGCAATAACTTACTATCAGGTGGGAAATACCAACTTTACAGAGACCAGGTAAGTTGGTTCTCAGATCCAGACAAACATAAATCACAGTTTGAAAGTATACAACCGCATACCTAATTATTATTCACTAGCTTCTGCCAGCGGCTTCGCCCGCGGTTAGAGTTAGTTTAGTCTTAGCGAGATGATAGCCTATAGCTTCCTCGATAAAAGGGCTATCTAACACTGAAAGAATTTTACAAATCGGACCAGTAGTTCCTGAAATTAGCGCGTTCAAACAAACTCTTCAGCTTTATACTATTAGTATAGATTTGAAAAACTAGACAAAAAAATTAACGTGTTGAAGTGGTTACCTCCCATACTTCAGTGTAATTTTTTTTTTATTTACTTAGCAATTAGCATAGGCTCGCGTTTGACCACCATCTCAACTGATGGTAAACGAAAGGGCAGGTAAATTATGGGAATAAATATGAATGTTGGAATAAATCTGTCTTGGTAATTAAATATTTAGTACCTAAAATATAACAAATGTACCTACTAATAGGCATTTTGAATTGAAAAACAAAACAAATCAACTAATAATACAATTCGTCCGTTATAAGTTGGCGAGTGTGAAGTTAGCCTCTGCGAATTTTGGCGCTTGAAATATCGTACAAAAATAAAGGTTTTAAAAAAATAAATGCCAATAACTGTTTTTAACAGCAATAAAAATTGCAAATTGCATTTTTTTTTAAACCTTTATTTTTGTACGATATTTCAAGCGCCAAAATTCGCAGAGGCTAACTTCACACTCGCCAACTTATAGCGGACGAACTGTACACAACTATTTAAAAAAATATGGCGTTAAGTTGGGGAAAAAAAAAATGGTAACACTGCTGAAGAAAAATGGCGCGAAATTTTAAAAAACTTTTTTTTTAGTAAATTTCTTATGACGGGTGATGTGTTTTCGCAGTATTTACCCGTGCTTGATCTTTCATGCACAGTTTTATAACGCATATTACAAGCAGGCAGTCATTTTATTGGTGTAATCTGTTTATTACTTAGTGAGCGTTATACGCAGTGACACGGAAGGTGATACAATCGGCTTGAGTAAGTACTTTGTAATATAGGTAAGTACTTTAGACTCCACGGTTTGAAAGACGGTCCGTCGTTTTGGTGATATTTTCAGGTATTGGACACTACAACTAGACGTTACTGTGATGGGAGTTCAGGTGGGAAATCAAACGAAGTAACATCATTCGAGTTTTCTTATATTTTTACACAAATTCACGCTATCTCAAATTCCAGCTACTTTACAAGCGTCGCTCAAAACAATCTAACCAAACTCTCGGAAGTCAAAATACCAACCCTTTTCTAATGTCACACGAATTATTTCAATAAGTCATAAATTGACAACATTATAAAACAAATTAAGGTAAAAACAGGTGTTGGTGTACCAACCTAAAATATTATAATCAGACGTGATTAACAGTAATATTTCCAAGGTAATTAATTAATGTCAAGAGAATTAAGTATTTAAAAATAACTATTATGAATATACAATTATCTGAACAGTGTCTCAATGAATTGATAGATGGCGCTCTATTGAAGTTTATAAAGATTGTCTATACCTATGGATTGGGCTTCTAGTACACCAGGTATCTTTATTAGCCGGTAGATGGCGGGTAATTGTAACAATACAATTATCTGAACAGTGTCTCAATGAATTGATAGATGGCGCTCTATTGAAGTTTATAAAGATTGTCTATATGGATTGGGCTTCTAGTACACCAGGTGTCTTTATTAGCCGGTAGATGGCGGGTAATTGTAACACTCGGCCATCCTGTTCACATCGTGGTCCTCCACGAAGTTAAGCTCCCGCTCCCTCAGCAGTGGTAGAGATATCAGAATATCTTTTGTGATATCTGGAAAAAAAGAACAAGCCCACAGTATACTGATATAAATAACAACCTAAGTATTTTTTTAAATTTTGCTCTTATTATAATAACTGCAAGATAGATTTTGATCATTATACACACATTCACATACAAGTAACAGCTTAAACAGGTTTTTTTTTGTATTTATCACATAAATCTTCTATCACTACAGCTACATAATAAATTCTTTATCCTATAGGTACCATTCATGTAGGTACAAGTCTCAGCTTGTGAGTTTTTTATTTTTATTTATTATTATATTCATAAATCACATTTAACCTTTTCTATTACTACTGTAGCATTTCTTTATACCATACCATTCATATCTATTTATTTAGTAGCTATAATTCTGATGACAACAAGGTATATTTTAATTTTCCTAATGAGATTAGTGAGACATCTCACATCAATGGATGTGTTCAGCCTGAGGATTAATAAAGTCTAGTTAGAAAGATATTCACTCAGACTCAGATGCAGCATAGCAGATCAGTAGTAGTATTCACATAGATCTAAATGGCACAGTATAGCAGAATAGTTTTTCTTATGGAGTAGCAGGATAGTCACTCAGATCTATCTGCCTTATCACACAGTAGAGCAGTATAGATATTAATCACACAGATCTATCTGCTAATCACACAGTAGAGCAGTATAGATATTAATCGCACAGATCTATCTGCTAATCACACAGTAGAGCAGTATAGATATTAATCACACAGATGTATCTGCTGAACACACAGTAGAGCAGTATAGATAGTCATCACACAGATGTATCTGCTGAACACACAGTAGAGCAGTATAGATATTCATCACACAGATGTATCTGCTGAACACACAGTAGAGCAGTATAGATATTAATCACACAGATGTATCTGCTGAACACACAGTAGAGCAGTATAGATATTCATCACACAGATGTATCTGCTGAACACACAGTAGAGCAGTATAGATATTAATCACACAGATGTACCTGCTGAACACACAGTAGAGCAGTATAGATATTCATCACACAGATGTATCTGCTGAACACACAGTAGAGCAGTATAGATAGTCATCACACAGATGTATCTGCTGAACACACAGTAGAGCAGTATAGATAGTCATCACACAGATGTATCTGCTGAACACACAGTAGAACAGTATAGATATTCATCACACAGATGTATCTGCTGAACACACAGTAGAGCAGTATAGATATTAATCACACAGATCTATCTGCTAATCACACAGTAGAGCAGTATAGATATTCATCACACAGATGTATCTGCTGAACACACAGTAGAGCAGTATAGATATTCATCACACGTCCTCGTGTGTATCGCTCTCATCTGTAAGCCGAAGACATAGTTCATTACAGTAGACTCCGTTCGGTCTCCCTGACCCCTCAAATTGACTCCCAATCAGGCAACGCCACACAGGCAAGTCAGTGCCACACAGGCAAGTCAGTGCCATACAGGCAAGTCAGTGCCACACAGGCTAGTCAGTGCCACACAGGCTAGTCGTTGCCACACAGGCTATTCATTGCCACACAGGCTACTCATTGCCACACAGGCTAGTCAATGCCACACAGGCTAGTCATTGCCACACAGGCTCGCCATTGCCACACAGGCTAGTCATCGCCATACAGGCTAGTCGTTGCCACACAGGCTAGTCATCGCCACACAGGCTAGTCGTTGCCACACAGGCTATTCATTGCCACACAGGCTACTCATTGCCACACAGGCTAGTCAATGCCACACAGGCTAGTCATTGCCACACAGGCTCGCCATTGCCACACAGGCTCGCCATTGCCACACAGGCTAGTCATCGCCACACAGGCTAGTCATCGCCACACAGGCTAGTCGTTGCCACACAGGCTAGTCGTTGCCACACAGGCTAATCATTGCCACACAGGCCATTCATTGCCACACAGGCTATTCATTGCCACACAGGCTACTCATTGCCACACAGGCTACTCATTGCCACACAGGCTACTCTTTGCCACACAGGCTACTAAGTACAATTGAAAGGAAACGTAATTACTTACCATCGCCGTCATTGGCACATTCTGTATCAAATTGGTTGGTTTGGATTTCTAATCCGCCACTTAACTCTAATGGAACATAAAACACAGTAAACCTTCTACCCTGAAATAGTGACGAAAATGCTTGACAGCGTTCACCACTGCAGGCGTGGCACACTTGAAGTTCGGCGGCTGTAATATTCAACTACATGCAGTTTGCCATCGACTCGCTGCATTAGTATTGAACCATAACCCTCAGCGCCAGCGCATCCGTATACAGCTCTTAAGGTCCAACAACTTCATTATCATCCGAAAGCCTTCCACAGACGGGACGTCTCGTCCGTCTCTGTATTCATCTTCATAGTCACCATCTCAGCTGGAAGACCGCTGATGAGACTTCCAAAGAAGACGTCATTCCCTGTGTGTTACTGTTTTATAACTCGTCATAATTAACATCAGTAAAACTATGCTGAACTTTTTATATCTCTCAAGACCCCATGAAACTATCCATTGCATGTACCTACACCAATTAACTGGGGCGATTCAAACCGCATTATGTTACGATAAACTCTTCCTTCCAATAAACCAATTCTTCCATGTATCTTTTTTCATATCTACTTATTGTAATCGCCATATCTAGGAGTGACTTTGCATTGCACATTTAAGTAGTGTACATTTAAGTAACTGCTATTGTGGGTTGATAATGTTGATATTCATGCAGGAAAACATGATTGTTATTTACATCCTAGACCACATCTGAAAATTTCTCAACCTATGTGCATTCACATTCAATGGTATTATTGAGGCCATTTACAATAATTCTGTATTCCATAATCAAATGATAATTTAAATGAGGACAGGCAAATGTATATAATTGGAAATATCTGAAAACTGACTTGTGAGTGTTCTCTTCTATACAATATTCTGCGGAGATTGCCAAATGTACATAGTAAAATTATGTTGCACCTGCACTACTTATGTCATATGTCATTATTATATATATATGTCATTATACATCCTAAAATTGTTACCAATAATTAAACTTGTAGAGCTATTTTCAACCATTCACTCAAAATAAGGTTCCGTTGATAATAGAATAAAATTCCAGTAAAATAAGGTTTAAGACCAGCATCCGGCAACTGCCATGTATTGTTTGGCTTTGTTTTGCTGAACTGGACCTATTTAGCGCAGCCATGTTAGTTCTTACCTTTTTTTTTATAAATTATTTGTTGTTTCTACATTGTGTGTCTGTGTGTCGACAAATATTTTCCTTTCCTTCTTTTTCTTTATTACTTTTTGTTTAAATCCCTTAAAAAGAATATCTTTAACAGCCCAGACAAACAATTCTGTAAAGGACTCAATAATTACAGTTATTATCACTAGGTATGTAGAAGACAACAGAATTTTGATACAGTCGCTGGGTCACTAGATGATCTTGATATCAAAATCCTGGATTGTGAACCTCAATCGGACTAGGCAAGGGCTCCCTTTTTTTTTTCTTGGTTCCTTGTAACATACATTAGGTGTTTATCATAACTGAGAAACCCTTCTTTTGTTTTTTACTAATTTTAGAATGGAGTTTCACTATGCGAGTCATACATTGCCAGAACAGGGCGTCAGCCAATGTGTATTTTAGAAAGCTGGAAGAATATTCTTGTTCTGAATTCTGTAAATATCTTGGGTATGGTTCTTTACTTTTCTAGTGACTTAAGAATACGACATTGAATTGATTGATCAACACGTTTCATGCACCTACCACCTGCATGTACTTCCCTAGAATTAATAACACTAATTATAGTGGATTAACTGTTCGTACAGAGCCCATCAGTGACCTTATGACCTAATTAGCATGAGAAAGAAGTTATATTAAACCAATAATAAAAGGAGGAAAGATTTGACTATTTTTTTTGTATGTATGTTAGGATTTAACTCAAAAACTACTAAACTGAATTTTTAAATTCTTTCACTAAGCATAAGCTATAATTTTCCATGAGCACAGGATTCGAAATCGCGTGGAACATCTACTAGTCTTTATATAACTTTATACCTTCTTGTATAATAAGTAGTATATGTACTTATTAGATAGGTACCGTCACTTTACGTGAATTACCTCAGGATCTAAAGCTTTTCGATTAAGCCTTTTTTTTTTTAAATATAATAATAATTTTGTAAATATTGTTTAATTCCTCGCACCTTTTAGGTAGGTCGCCTCGGTCAAAGGTCATTCACCCTTTCCTGTTCAATTTCACAGGGTCCTACTGTACGCCTTACAAAACAATAGCAACTTCTGATTAGGTTGCAATATGCATTTCAATATTCATTGCTACTTTTTAACTAGCATTCTAACTATAGGTACTTCTTTAGTAAGTCTAATTATAATTTAGAAAATTTTCATCTACATCACTAACAATTGGTAAATAACTAGATCAGACCATAAAATGTCTTGTTCGGACGGATGTACTTATGCAACTGTTTATTGTTATTGTACCTACCTACTATTTTGTATAGATAATGATCTCCAAATTAATTTTGGTCTACTTTCTAAGATAATTTTTGGAAGGAACCTATATTGTTGAATTCATCGAACAGAATAATCTTGAGTTGGTAATGAGTAGATATGTCAGTTGACGTTACCTAAATAAATTACGTGTAGACGCGTACCTAAACCTATGTATGTACAGGTGCTCGAAAGCGGAGGGTCCTCTAGCAAAACTAACGTTGACATTAGATCAAACGAATAATTATGAATGGAAATTTTTGGTCCCGTCTGATTGATAGTCATATTTAACGAGTAATTAAATGTCGCACTCATTCATCGTTTAATTATTTTATATTCATTCCACGGATTTAGAGGTTTAATAAGATTTACGTCCCAGTTATGAATCTACTCTACTCGAAGATTAAATTGATATCATACAGATTAACGTTTGTTAAGGTTATCAATCTCCGTCCTGTTTGTATTTACATGCCCTTCCATCATCAGTGGTTTGTTTTAAAACATTTCCAAGCATACTGCCAAAGCCTCTTTACTGGTAAAATATTTAATCGTGACCTTCGATTGCTCCTTACGTACCTAGTTGGTAAAAGTCGGAAATCACTTCTGTAATAAAGTGATAAAATAATGTACTCTACCTGATGATATCTTTGGAGTGGCGGTGGCGCATCCCGCTAGCTACTCCCGGCTGCATACCAGTAGGTGTTGGCGGCGTGTTCCAGGTGCTGGTAGACCTGGCAGCGTACAGTCACTGTAGCTCCGCAATTCTCACGCCTCACGACCCCGTCGTCGCCAGTCGCACACACTTTCGGAGCCAGGTTCCCTGCAGAGCCTCGTTGACAAGTCCACCTGTTCGGCTTCTGGTTGGAGCGGCGTCTTCACTTTACAGTCGTCGGTTTCACTTCATTGTACGTTTTCTTCATTCGTAGCTCTCTCGGGTGTTCACCATCTTGACGTGCTAACATGACCAACGATCGACGAAATTGGTGGTACGCGGAAATAACATCGTCAGCCACTGTTCCCACCCAAGTATTCCCTCGTGACGTTGTAATCCTTCAGGTCGTCATAGGTACCAGATGAGCACCGCGCCGCGTAGGCGAGTCTGCGTAGCAAAAATCAGTCACTTGTTCCTTATTAAAGATTTTATCCAAGTTGGTCGTTTCTGTGGAGCCACCTTAGCAAGTCAATAATTTTATTCAAGGGTTCGAATTTAGGAATGGTTTCTGTATCCAAGTAAGTTTTCTCTGGTATTTTGTTGGTAGGTTAGACTGGAGTAAGAACCGAGAAGAGAAAAAAAAAAAAATGGAACTTTTTCTCGCGCGGCGTCCACCATTTTCTTCCGACTTCACACTCGGTGATTTTCTCAAGCCGCGATGATATGGGCAGTGGAATTCTTCAATCCCACTTCTGAACTGTGATGGGAGTTCAGGTGGGAAATCAAACGAAGTAACATCATTCGAGTTTTCTTATATTTTTACACAAATTCACGCTATCTCAAATTCCAGCTACTTTACAAGCGTCGCTCAAAACAATCTAACCAAACTCTCGGAAGTCAAAATACCAACCCTTTTCTAATGTCACACGAATTATTTCAATAAGTCATAAATTGACAACATTATAAAACAAATTAAGGTAAAAACAGGTGTTGGTGTACCAACCTAAAATATTATAATCAGACGTGATTAACAGTAATATTTCCAAGGTAATTAATTAATGTCAAGAGAATTAAGTATTTAAAAATAACTATTATGAATATACAATTATCTGAACAGTGTCTCAATGAATTGATAGATGGCGCTCTATTGAAGTTTATAAAGATTGTCTATACCTATGGATTGGGCTTCTAGTACACCAGGTATCTTTATTAGCCGGTAGATGGCGGGTAATTGTAACAATACAATTATCTGAACAGTGTCTCAATGAATTGATAGATGGCGCTCTATTGAAGTTTATAAAGATTGTCTATATGGATTGGGCTTCTAGTACACCAGGTGTCTTTATTAGCCGGTAGATGGCGGGTAATTGTAACATTACTTGATCACGCGAGCCATCAAAAGAGCATACTCAAATTGAAATGTTCCTTTACACGAGTTGTTATTTAATGCGGATGGTTGTGGCACGGTAATATATATAATATTACCAACCAAAAGAAAAAAACAAAGAGCAAACAAAGAAACAGAGTTAACAATGAAGTGAATGACAGATCTCAAATCTGGTCATCTCATCACACATAGTCGCCTAAAATATGGGTGTATTTAGAGAATAGGAAACCCACAGAAACCAATAAATAATAAATTATTACCTACCAAAAATAGAATACCTAATGTACTTTTAGTACTACTACTAGCTGCGCCAATTGTAGCCTATGTGTTATTCTGGTATGTAAGCTATTAGTCCGGTACTGGTACCTGGACCTGGGGCGTTAAAATCTTCAAAACCTAGAACTGTTTTAACTGTGGATGGTTTTTAAAAACAAACGTGGCTAGATAATAACAGCCGCACAGGTCGATCTTCAAGGTTAAGCAACGCTTGCCTAGGTTGGTCTGTGGATGGGTGACCATCTTAACATAACGAGTTTCCTCCGTGCCTCGGAAAGCACGTTAAGCTGTTGGTCCCGGCTGTCATTTGGAGATCTTTGGCAGTCGTTACGGATAGTCAGAAGCCAGTAAATCTGACTCCAGTCTTGCCATGAAGTACCGTGTTACCCCAGTTAATGGGTTGTGGAGGTCTGGTAGGCAGCCGCTCCTCGTAAAATACTGGTATTCAGCTAAATCCGGCTTGACTGGAAGCCGACCCCAATATAGTTGGGAAAAGGCTAGGCAGATGATGATGGTTTTTAAAAACAAAATATAGCGTTATGTTATATAGCTTGTAATCTTCCTCGATAAATGGGCTATCCAACATGAGAATTTTTCAATTTGAACCAGTAGGTCCTGAGCTACGAATTGAACTATTGTTATCCTCTTTTTTTTTTTCAAAATCTAGATCACAATTTTATAATAGGTAAGTAAACATTTTTATGCTTGATTAAGCTACACATCATTTCATCATTCTTTCTTTTTAAAATCCATCCTCAGTTAAAAAGATCTGGTTAAAAACCCCCAAGCACTGGACTATATTATTATGAAGTTTCATCAAAATCTATTCAGTAAGTATTTCTTGCGTGAAAGAGCAATAAACATAGATGTACATACTTACATCCACACAAACTCGCGTTTTTATTTAGACTGAATGTACAAATACAAGTCAATCCAAAGATATCAAAATACAAGGTACCCATCTCGTTTAAAAAAATGGTAATTTCCTATTTATTTATTAAATTCTTCATGCACATAGAAGCACAGAGGCGGACTTAATGCCTTAGGCAATCAATTTGATTCAGATCTAATTTAGGTATAGGATTAGGTACTGACATAACATTTTTTTCATCATCATTTTCCTGCCCTTGTCCCGTTTTATTTGGGGTCGGCGCAACACGTCTTTTTCTTCCATTCTGTCCTGTCACTCGTCACGCTATCACTCACTCCCTTTTCTTCCATATCACTTCTCATACAATTCATCCATCTTTTCTTTGACCTCCCTCTACTTCTCCATCCATCCCCATGTAAACTCATAACTCTTTTAGTAACATGCGTTTCACCCTCCTCTTTACATTACCATACAAACGATTCTCTTTCAATTTTTCAGTCACTGGCGCCACTTTCAAACTTCCCCATTTCTAACTTTGTCCATTCTTGTCACACCACACATCCATCTTAACATTCTCATCTCCGCGACGTGCAATCTTTTTTCATCCGTCTTTTTCACAGCCCAACATTCTGATACACACAGCATGACAGGCCTTATCACGGACTTGTAGATTTTAGTTTTACCCTTCAATTTGAGGGGCATCCGTGGGATCATAAGGTTTTCCAGTGAGCTGTCGCCATTTCATCCATCCTGAGTTGATTCGATGCGTTACGTCTCGGTCTACCTCACCGTTGCCTTGGACAAGCGACCCGAGGTACCGAAAGTCGGAACAGATTGGTATGGGCGTTCCGGTGAGAGCTAAAGGCACAGGATTGGAGAGACCGTCGAAATCGCAGAACAGGTATACAGCGGAATATTTCCGTCTGAATCCTAGTCGCGTGCGGTACTCTATTTCTCCTGACGGATGTGTGACAGATATCAGGCATGATGTTGAATTTCAACTACATGCACTTTGGGGGATGAACTGCTTACGTCCGTAGGATTTATACTTGAAATCTGACCACCCTACACGTGTCCCCTGGGTAGTGCTAAACGAGCAGTAAATCCGGTGGTAGGCCATTGCATCGGCTGCCGGTTTAAAGGTTACCACCCACCAGACAAAGCCATGCCGCCAAACGATCCGTCGTGTTCCGGCGTGATGTCTGGTGAAGCCGTATGGTGGAGGATGGGTTGGGAGTTGTGTTGTGATGTATACCGGGTGCGATGCACCAGTGTTTTTGTGTCGGATGTTTGATCGTGGAGGGTAGCGGGATCCGAAGCACGGTGCTCCGCTGGCCGACCGTAGACAGTTGGGGGCCCAAGTAGTGTGCCAGCCACACACGAAAGGCTGCCCCGCCATCTGCGAAAAATCCCAGGGTGGCTCCATCGTGCCGGTTGGCGACCGGATGGGAGGACCCGATGGCGATCTCTGGGGGGGTTCGGGCGTCCCCGCAGTCTCCAGATCAAACCTCCATTGGCGCAGCAACTCTGGTTGTGTTGTTGGGTCTAACATCACATCACCTCGCTCAACTGCTATCTTCCGTCACTTCTATTCGCTCTAAACCAAAATGAAAGTTAAAAAGAAAAGCAGGTGTCGACAGCGGTTGCACGTCCTCCCATTCCAAGTGCATCTCTCGAATATTCGAGGGCTGCACTCAAATCTCCCAGCGGTCCACCACCATCTCGAAACCGACAAGCCACACTTGCTTTTCTTGACGGAGACGCAGATTAGATGTCCGTCAGATGCGGCGTACCTCAACTACCCGGGATACTCAATGGAGCATCACTTCCTGCAGCGTGCCGGGGTCTGTGTGTATGTCCGCAATGACATCTGCTGCCAGCGTCTCCGTCACCTTGAAGACCCTAGTTTCTCAACCCTATGGCTATTGGTGGACACTGGTATGGACAAAATTGTCTATGCCTGTGTCAACCGATCGCATAGCGGTGATCAGGAGACAACTCGACTGTTTGACCACCTCAGTGAGGCTGCCGACACGGCTCTGCATCGGCACCCTGACGCGCAGCTCGTCGCTCTGGGGGATTTTAACGCTTGCCATCAAGACTGGCTTTTCCCTTACCAGAGGACCGACGACGCTGGGAGACAAGCGCGAAACTTTGCGGTTTCGATGGGCCTCTCCCAGCTGGTAAGGCAAGCGACAAGGGTGCCTGATGTAGATGGTCATACTGCCAATTGTCTGGACCTTCTGCTAACCACCGATCCGGACAGATGTATCGTAACAGTTTCTTCACCACTAGGAACTTCAGATCACTGTCTGGTGAAATCTGTAACGTCCTTCTCCCCGCCTGACTGCGACTCACGCGGAGAACGACGAATGTGGCGTTACAAGTTAGCAGATTGGGATGAGATGCGGCACTTCTTTGCGTCTTATCCTTGGCAGCAGGTCTGCTTCTCTTCGAAAGATCCGTCGAGCTGTGCGGAAGCTGTATCCGATGTGGTGCGTCAAGCTATGGAGTACTATATCCCTTATAGTGACGTAACCATTCGGTGGCTCGGCTCGCCCTTGGTTCAACGCCGATTGTGCAGAAGCTGAAAAGCATAAACATTCGGCGTTTCTTACCTGGGTGGATGCTCGCGATCGCAAAGCTCCGGATCTGAGCTCAAAAAAGAGAGCCTTCAACCATGCTGCCAAGTCCTACAAAAAAGCACTAAGGAAGGCTCGCTTTGATCGCATTACTCACATTGGCAAAAAGCTCTCTGCACAGCCAGCCGGTAGCAGAGCATTCTGGTCCCTTGCCAAGTCGGTCGAAGCGAACTTCTGTCGGCCCACATTGCCTCCGCTGGTTAGGCCAGATGGAACATTGGCTCACACGGCGAGAGAGAAAGCAGGTCTCTTTGCATCTCTTTTCGCCCGTAATTCTCGTCTTGACACTAGCAGTGCTACTCCACCGACGCTGCCTCACTGCGACACTTCGATGTCCGAAGTGCGCATTAGGAACAAAGAGGTTCTGAGAGCGCTGTGTCGTCTTGACGTGAATAAAGCTAATGGACCGGACGGTATACCAGCGATTGTTCTTAAGGCTTGTGCGCCCGAGTTGTCTCCTGTACTGACGCGCTTGTATCGCCTCTCATATAGGACTGGTATAGTGCCCAAGTCCTGGAAGCTTGCCAACGTGCAACCCGTGCCCAAAAAGGGCAGTCGTGCCGACCCTGCCAACTATCGGCCGATTTCAGTAACCTCCATACTCTGTAAGATTATGGAGCGTGTATTGAACTCGCGCCTCATGGCTTACCTGGAAGGTAACGATCTCTTCAGTGACCGACAGTACGGGTTTCGCCGCAATCGGTCTACTGGGGACTTTCTGGTGTATGCCACTCACCTGTGGGGCGAGGCCCTCGAGAGGAATGGGGAAGGTCTTGCAGTTTCCTTGGACGTCTCGAAGGCCTTCGATAGGGTATGGCACGCTAGCCTGCTGAGTAAGCTTCCAGCGTACGGCATCTCCCCTGGCCTGATTAAGTGGATAAAAGACTTCTTGAGCGAACGGTTCCTCCGAGTTGTTGCAATGGAATTGCATGAACTGATTCCGCCATCCCCATTCTACCATCGGACAAACCGTCGTACGGCGGGTATTCATCCTTACGTTGTCGAAACCTCTACGGTCCGGACTAAGCGTTTCGCTTCGTCGTTTATACCGCGTACATCGAAGGACTGGAACAATCTGCCTGCTGCGGTTTTCCCGTCCGATTATAATTTAGGTGTCTTCAAGGCTAGAGTGAATAGGCTCTTAATAAGCTAGTGCGCCTCACCATCAACGACTACATCGCTGCTTACCATCAGGTGGGATCGCAGTCAAGCACTAGTTTATAACAATAAAAAAAAACCGGCCAAGTGCGAGTCGGGCTCGCGCACAAAGGGTTCCGTAGCAGCAAATATAATTATAAGGTTCAGCCATCGTTTTCAGTGTAAGCACAATAACTTAACCAAAATTACAGTTAAATCAACCTATCTCAAAAACTATAAGAGATACTTTGATCAAACCAAAAATCGTTGAAAGAGTTAATTAGCATGCATCACCTCTATTTTTTTTAGAATTTTATACCCCGTAGTTATAAAAATAGAGGGGGGGGGACATACTTTTTACGACTTTGAGAGCTGATATCTCAAAAACCGTTCACTTTAAGAAAAATGTTTTTTAGAAAACTTTATATCATTTTAAAAGACCTTTCCATTGATACCCCACACGGGTATGTACATCGAAAAAAAAATTTTCATCCCTCAGTTACATGTATGGGGGGCCCCACCCCCAATTCTTTTTTTTACTATTTAGTGTCATAATTTTGTAGCGGTTCATACAACACATATTCCCATCAAATTTCATCACTGTAGTACTTATAGTTTCCGAGTAAATCGGCTGTGACAGACGGACAGACGGACAGACGGACATGACGAAACTATAAGGGTTCCGTTTTTGCCATTTTGGCTACGGAACCCTAAAAAAATGGTTGCCTGTAAAGTCGTTTTTACGGGCGAAGATTTTACGTGACAACGTCTTTTTCTCGGTAGAATATTTATTGATATGAATATAATTAAATTGCACAATAGGAACAAGGAATTGAATGAAAATAAGAATTGCACAAATTTTAACTATAGAAATATATTTTGTTTACTAAAATTCTCTAGTGCTGCGCGCGCGGCAGACCGATCATAGTTGAGTGGGAGAGAGACGCAAGGCATTCGGCGGGCCTCTCTCTCGTTCGGTGACTCATCGTAACGTTACACTTTTTCATAAGTGACTCCCAGCCGCAACCTAATTTAAGACGTTGTCACGTCAAAAAAAACATTCGAGGTTTTGTTGATTTTTACGCCTCAGTGCCTGCACTTTTTGGTTTTGTTGCAAAAATGAAATAAAACAATGGGGTTTGAAATGCATAGATATATTAGTTGGCGGTATGTGGGCGCGCAGTTCACTGGTCTTGTTCAGCTTGCGTCTCCAGCAGCAGCTGCGCCAGCGAGTGGCGCGCGCCCGCGTCCAGCGTCGCGAAGCCGTCGCGCTCCAGTGTGCGCGCGCACGCGCTGGGCTCGCGGCCGCCCGGCGCGCGCAGCTCGCACGGCGCGTGGCGCGGCGCCAGCACCAGCGCGGGCTCGGGCGCGCGCAGCACGCGCAGCGGACTGCGCGCGAGCACGTGCGCGGGCGGCGCGCGCGGGCCGCGCCACGCGGCGGCCGCGGCGTCGTAGTCGGCGCGGTAGAAGGCGAGCGCGAGCGTGGCGGCGCGGTTGAAGCGCCCCGTGTTGACCTGCGGCTTGCCGCCGCCGGGCGCCAGGAAGCGCGGGTGCGCGTACAGCGAGAAGCGCGCGAACGCCAGCGGCAGGTACCACTGCTCGCCGGCGATGCAGTTCATCCGCACCTGCCGACCGACACACCGTATATAAAAACACTTCCTATCATTTGGGTTAGGTATTGATAACGCAACCGACCATTATAGGAGCACTAGTGTGTTTGTCAGTCTGTCATAGCCAGCGAACTCTTGTTTTACTAGTCTAATTTAGATGAAAGTCACCGGCAGCAAAGACTGCAGCATAAATAAATATATTTTGAAAATTATCTTTGGGGATAATATAGGAACTTCAAAAAAAAGGGTTGGCATTGGGAACACAATTAGTATATTAAGTATAAAGATGAAAGTTTATGGTTGTTGTCGTATGTTTGTTACTTCTTCAGGTTCCTTCCTTCTCAGTTGAATAGATTTCAATGAAACTCGGCATATGGCTAGATATCGTGCCCTATAATAACTGGTACTTCTTGTCCTGAGAGTGTGTTCCCTTGGGATATTTTTGAAAGTTAACGAATAGAGATGAGTATACGGACCCTATTGAGGAAGTCCTGGTTGAACTCGGCGTGCGGCGGCAGCAGCAGCATGAGTGCGTCGCGCGACACGTGCGGCGCCGCCGCGTCCAGCGCCGCGCCGCTCGCGAGCTGCAGTGCGGAGTACTCGGACACGTCGCGCGACAGCTCCGCCGGGCCCGGCGCGTCCAGCACCAGCAGCGACGCGCCCGAGTGCCGCGAGCGCACCGCCGCCGCCGCCGCGCGCACCCCCTCCAGCACCGCCGTGTCGTTGGCGCCGCCCACCACCACCTGCCGACAGGTACGCAGTCACTAGCATCGCCTCCACACCGCCGACCACCTACACAACGAAAGCGGTTCTCACCATGATGAGCGCGGTGTTCTTGTCCTGCTTGAGGCACACGGTCTCGTAGCGCGCGAGGAAGGCGCGCACGTCGGGCAGGCTGGCGTGCGCCGCGGGCACGGGCAGCAGCAGCGTGACGCGCGCGCTCTCGGTCACGTAGCGCACGGGCACGAGGCGCGCCGCCCCGAGCGGCCGCACCACGTCCACCAGGCGCAGGCGCGAGCGGCCGGCCGCGCGCACGCGCAGCAGCAGGCGGTACGATAGCGCGCGCGCCGGCTCCCAGCGCCACGCGCCCTCCAGCAGCCGCACCGAGCTGGCGCCCTCCCAGCGCCGCAGCCCCCACGCGCGCACCGCCTCCAGCACCAGCTGCACACACCACACACGTCACTTACTAGCCTGCTGGAAGGCCAAGCTACAACATCACAGACAGACAGTATACTCACATCGAGCGCCTCGCGGTCGGCGCCGGCGATAGGGGCCACCTCGTGGTGGTCGTCCGGGAAGAAGGCGTGCGTCGCGTTGAACGACACCCAGCGCAGGTGGTCGAACCTGCAACACACAGCACACGGTCAGGCGCGGGCGGGCGACGCGACACGACACACGGTCACAGGCGGCACGTACCGCGAGTCGGGCGTGGGCGGCGCGAGGCCGGGGTCGGCGCGCAGGCCGGACGGCCACGTGGCGTTGCGGTAGTGCGGCGGGTGCTTGGCGGCGCCGCGCCACAGCGCCGCACGCAGACGCCGCACCTCGGCGCGGTCGCGCTCCAGGTGCACGCGCGACACGTACGCGTGCAGCGTGTAGAAGCTGGCGGCGCGCGCCACCGGGAACACGGTGACGGCGTCGGCCAGGTCGGGCGTGAGCGCGGGCGGCGTGTCGGGGCCGGGCGCGCGCACGCCGCGGTACTGCTCGCCCTGCGCGGCGGGCGCGCAGGCGCGGTGCGCGGCGTGCAGCACGCAGCGCCCGATGTTCTCGTGGTGGTGCGGCGAGTACGAGTTGCGCACGCACCAGTCCAGCTCGGCGTGCACGGCGCGCAGCACCGAGTTCGACAGCAGCACGCCGCCCTCTGCACACACACACACCTCATATGACATACCCCGCGCTCGGTACTCACACGCTGACGAGGTGCACTGTCAGCTGTTAGGCCACTGCAACACGCTCGTCATCGTTGAACACGCAATTATGACAAGCGCAAACAATTTATTTTTATTAAACGGCACACAAGTTACTTTGAATTATCAATGTTGGTCAATGAACAAAAAAACTTCAAACTTAGCTGCAGAGGCACGAAGTTTTTCGTCCTTAGGTACTGAATGACTCTTTCACTACAAGCTAAACTGATGACAGTTGTATTGATGATTTTTAAGATTTGTATCACAGACAAAGTTATTTGAATATATGTTTATGTAAATTTTAATGATTATAATTTTGTATAGTAGTATAGTAAAACGGGCTGGTATCCGCAACTCCACGACTATAGCGCGTATTT
The DNA here is from genome assembly GCA_030763345.1 of Mythimna separata. NCBI lineage: Eukaryota > Metazoa > Arthropoda > Insecta > Lepidoptera > Noctuidae > Mythimna > Mythimna separata. The sequence continues at coordinate 20,064,821 of CM061188.1, read as the reverse complement.
TGCGTATGGAATATAATTTTGTATATAAATATGTATGTATTTCAATTTACATATTTTAATTAACATACAACCTATTTGAGAAACATGCATCAACTAATAGCTGCTTGTGTGTCTTAACAAATAATAATAATACAATTTGACATTGACTGCTAAATGCCAAAAAGTTAAAATTTCATTGGCTACCAGACAATTGTGTGAAGAAGTGGACATCCCACCTAAACGCACAAAATGTTTTGGGAATGCATCCATTGTGCACACAGCTAAGTAGTGGAAGTCCCTGCCGGAGTCTGTATTTCCTGATAGCTACAACCTGATGATCTTTAAAATAAGAGTAAATAGGTTACAATGCTAGGAGAAGTGGTCAAGAGTGCCCATACAACAATAATAAAAATAGGCATTATTACAAAATGATTAAACCAATGTTACAATTCACCAAACATCTAGGACAATATTACCAACTCCACTAGAAGACACATAACCAACTCTAACCTAATTAAAACTGTCCATAGCTCAATCACTCACTTTGATTAAACTATCACATACCCGCTAAACGAGACACAGTAGTAAAACAATAGCAGCGCGGTCTCATAGGACCAGTCGGGGATTCATGAATTAAGCCATTCACTAGGCATTTTTTAATGATCAAACAGTTAGTTGAAGTTGAGATAATTTAGAATGTTCCAACTTTATTATTTTTCTAAACAGAAGGAACTCCAAGCATAATAAATGTTAGCATCTTACCAAGTGAACAGTAATGACTGTCGTCTTCAGTGACCATGCCCATGTACACGTCCTCACTGACGCTCAGCTGTGACACCAGCTCAGTCAGGCGACGGGCGTTCACAAACGCAGTATCTGACACTAGGAAGAAGAAGTCATACTCCTCCAAATAGTTATCTGCTAAATACTTGAGTGCATGGAATGGTTTCAGCATCTCTCGTGTGTCAGTGAAGCCCACTACGTTGGCCAGCCCCGGCACAGAGCTCATGGCACTGGCCGTGATGAAGAACTTCAGTGCAGGCTGCAGGCGAGCTGTTGTGTGGTTGAGGGCTGCTATTTGGCTCTTCAGAGCTTCTTCAGAACTTAGTACTCCAGTGAGCAGGGAACCTGAAATAAATCGATTGATTATAAGGGTACGTGTGATGGGACAGAGTGGTGTCCGTGATTAAGTATGTGCGGGTGCTTACCTCTCATGCCGAGCTCGGTGCTGTAGTAGCGAGGGCGCTGCACGCTGCGGCCGGCGGCGTGGCCGGCGGGCCCGAGCGGGCGCTCCTCGCGCTGCGGCTCGTAGTCGTCGGGCACGGGCGCGGCGCCCAGCGCGTCGCAGGCGGCGCCCGGCGCCTCGTCCAGCGGCACCAGCGCCAGCGACACCCACAGCCCCAGCGCCAGCCCCACCAGGAAGTACGAGTTGTGTTTCACCTGCGACACCACATAGCGCGACAGCATCGTGCGTCCGGTCACTGACCGAGCGCTGCACTAAGCACTGAGCACTGAACTGAACGACGGACTCGGCGCCCGTCGTGTAGCGTGTAGTCGTGACCAAATATAGACACTCTTTGTTAATTAGGAAATCGCGTCGATCTTTATCATCAATTAGTTCGGTTAATCTCGAGGTCACATTTGTAGCAATGAATTTTATGTTCGTGTTCCGATCACGAATTTACAATCATTGCAATTTAGAAATTATTTTATCATTCCGTACGTCCGTCATCCGTGCAACGTTCCATTATTATTCCGACAACTATATGTATTTTAAACATAAAATAACTTTTCTGCAAAAAAAATGTTGGGACATATCTATTCTCCCGTGGCAGAAATAGTTTTAAATACCGTTTATGATGAGCGATGTAAGCTGCAGCAGATAGGTACGACTATTAAATATCAATAATGGAAGGAATTACCATTAAAAAATAATGTTGTGAACTCATGCTGTAATGCTTAATATTATGCTATTTAAATGGAACGTTTTAATTACAACAACACGACGACAAAGACTAATGACAACGACATTGACACTGACAGCTGTTGTAACCACTGTTGTAACAGAGCATGTTTTTGAGCTGCATTCGTTAGATGATAATTATTCGCTGCGTTATATTTTTTTGATGATAGGTTTTTCATGTACCTTCCGTATGACGAAGGTCCTCACCAGACATGGTAAGTTCGGGATGTTCCTGCATTGGTTTCAGGCTAAACACCGCCGCAGTACCTTTCAGAGGTTCTTACACCCCAAGTTGTAAAATCTTTGGCCTGAAACTGCGTTAAGCGGGCGCCCGCGACGGGCAGCCGTCGCGTAACAAAGCGCGTGTGTTCATGCCGACGGTCCTCGTCGCAGAAACCAAATTATTATCCTCGCAATGAAGCTTGTTCAACTTGAACGGTGTGCATGTAGTCTTGTCGATGGATAACTTAATGTATTATTACGTATAGCAAAACAAATGTGCACTTTTGTATGAAACCGCGCGGGTGCCCGCTTAACGCAGTTTCAGGCCTTAAGGTCTAAGGCTTAAATAACATGGTCTGGTTTCAAATCTAGACCACTCAATCAATCTGGCTAGCTATTAACTTGATCGGCAAGGTTAGTGCAGTGGTTGATTGGCTTTGTGTTCCGTGACAAAATACCTGGGTGTCAGTGTGTCACCACTGTGTGGATCGCCCTCAGGATACGGTGAAGCATACGGTACAGGTGTGCCCGGCTTGGGCGTAGCACAGCCGTGTCTTGGTGGGGGCGATCGGCGGCAGTGACCTCTCGCGCTCTGCCGCTGAGACCAAGGGCGTCGCCAGCTTATGACAAAGGGGGGGCAATGGGGCAATATTATGGATGATAAAAAAAATGAATGCCGAGAGCATGAAGCATTACACTTTGGAAGTCTTTGACTCGATGACGATATTTTTGTCAGACTTTTACTGACTAAACCCCACTCCGTTCCTTCGTTGCCATCGATTTGGGAGGACACGGGCTCACCTTTCGGAATGACCGTGTTCCCCAGAGGCTTCGGCCCTACCTGGCCCCTACAGTTTGCTGACATCTCCGTGAGGCGCGCGTAGAAAAGAACGAGCCTTTGACGACTGGGCTTGGTCCGGGTCATTACCAGACAGCCGGATGGCGAGCTACCCAATGCTCGCCGTCTGCAAGCCCGCGCCTACGGTGGTCGGAAACCTGGATCGGGATCTTTGCGCGGTGGCGGCGTGAGGGTCGTTCCCTCGCGAGCCCGCGGTCGGCAGCTTCCTTCGCTAGCATTACTGCTTCGCAGAAGGAGACTACCGCCCACCACCCCTCTTCGCTCCGGACCATGGCCTGAACCAGGGCCCGGCGCGAGAAGTCGCCACCTCCGATAGCCTCCACGGGGACACGGCGGTACTCCGCCCAAGTGGGGCACACGTCTACCCTGTGCTCGTCTTTTCCTCCTTGATCCGATGCAGACAGAATGATGGCGTGCCCAGCACTGAGTTGCGAACGTCGCAGTCGCCATGCCACCCCGAGATCTTGCCGGAACTCTGTCCGCCATACCGCAACTTGTCGCGGCAGTGGAGTTTCGCCACGGCGTTGCATCTCCACGCGCAAATCGTGCATGCGTGCAAGGACTGTTGCCTCCAGATCCCACGGTGGCAGGCCTGCAAGGAAGCTTGCCGCTTCGCGGGAGATCGTGCGGTACCCCCGCACCATTCGGATGGCCATGACCCTTTGGCAAGCGTTCAGTTTGGCCGCCGGTCGCTTACCCAGCGACGGCGCCTAAACCAGCGCTCCGTAAAGAGCCATGGACCGAACGATACCCGCGTAGACCCTCCGGCAGGGGGCGCCTGGACCCCCTAGGTTAGGCAGGAGCCGCTTCAGAGCAGACTCAGTCCTGTCCAGTTTGGGAGCCAGACATCGAAAATGCTCCTCGAAAGTCCACCGGGTGTCGAGGACGCGTCCGTGGTACTTCATCGTCGACCCGACGCCGATGTGGACCCCTCCCCACCGACCTTTTTGAACCCGGTGGTGGCGCGGTCCGAGGGCCATGAAAGCAAATGGCCACGGACTTGTGCAATGCCACCTTGAGTCCCATTTGCTGGATCCTGTCTACGACTGTCGCAACCCCGCGTGTCGCTGTTTCGGCCGCCGCCTGGTACGACTCTCCCCGCGCCAGGACCAGCGTAGCAGACCACGCTGACCCCGTCGGGGAGGTTGCCGCGCAGCACGTAGTCGTATCCGATGTTCCACAGGGGCGGTCCTAGTGCCGATTCCTGCGGAACACCGCACGACATCTCTCGCCGTCTCCACTCTCCCTGGTGACCGGGTAGATGATGTACCTATCCGATATACCTGCAGGCGACCGGCCTATCGGCCTCGATCACGCGACTTAGGTAGGCGGGCACCTCATGATGCCGAAGTGCGCCGCCTCGATGTTACCCCAGGGACTTCAAGGGAGGCGATAATTGAATCTAAGTGTGGTATTACTAAAGATCTCTTGTAGTATTCTGAAGGGCTTTCTGCTGAATGATTGTTTCTATGACGTTGTTTCCGCCGTAATACGCGGCATTAATGTAATGTCCAAATCCAGTCCGACTTTCTCCACAAAAGTAGTAGCTTCCTTTATAATTTCTTGCAGTTTAAAATATAGCAGCATAAGTATAATTTCTGCATTTATTAAAAGTTAAGGAAGTCAATTGCTCGCACTTTGGTCGCTTTGTTAGCTACATTTGATCTCTAGGGGGGGGGGGGGGCAGCTGTCCCCCCTGTCCCCCTTGGGCGACGCCCTTGGCTGAGACGCTTGCGGATGACGTTCAATGAGTAGTTTGCTATCCAGCAGTCCGGTTATCATCCGGATGGAGCACAAGTCGTCGACGACGCGTACTGTTCCACGCGCGCCTCAAAGAGGTCAGCAAAACTCTGGGGCCATGGGTTTGTTTCTGAAAGGAAAACTCGGAGCCCTGGAACAAAGGCAAAGCAGGAACAAAAAACTTTTGCTGACTAAAATCCACTCCGGATTTTAGTCAGCAAAAGTCTGACACGCCCTCCCATTCCATCCAAGAGGGGGTGGGCACGCCGTCATTGAGGCGGTAAGTCCCCTCTTTGAGGAGTGGTTGGAAAGAGGTCACGGCGTCCTCTCGTTACGTATGACGCAGGTCCTCACCGGACACGGTAAGTTCGGGAGGTTCCTGCATCGGATCAAGCAGGAGAGGACGCCCGGGTGTCGCCACTGTGTGGACCGCCCGGAGGACACGGTGGAGCACACGGTACAGGTGTGCCCCGCTTGGGCGGAGCACCGCCGTGTCCTTGTGGAGGCTATCGGAGGCAGCGACCTCTCGCGCCGGGCCCTGGTTCCGGCCGTGGTCCGGAGCGAGGAGGGATGGCATGCGGACGCCTCCTTCTGCGAAGCAGTAATGCTCGTGAAGAAGGCTGCTGACCGTGAGCGCGTGAGGGAACGGTCCTCACGCCGCCGCCGCCGAGATCCCGATCCCAATTTCCGACCACCCTAGGCGCGGACGGCCGGCGAGCCCGGCAGTCTGGAAATAATCTGGACCGAGCCCAGTCGTCAACGGCGCGTTCTGTTCCACGCGCGCCTCAAGGAGATGTCAGCAAACTAAGTGTAGGGGCCCGGCAGGGCCGAAGCCTCTTGGGAACACGTGGTATTCCGAAAGGTTGACACCGAGTCCCCCCCAGGTCGAAGGCAACGAAGGAACGGGGTAGGGGTATAATCAGTAAGAGTCTGACACGCCCTCCCGCTCCGCCCAAGAGCGGGAGAAGTCATTCTGATGATTCCCCTACTAGAAAAAAAAAGAAATCCAAAAGGTGGACTGAAAAATTGCCACTACAAAAAATTTACCGAGAAATCAATGAAAATAATATCTACATTAAAAATATGCATACAGCTAAACATGCCTATAACCTCCTCCTTTCTAGCATATCCGCCATATCTAGCAACATTGATAAATGACTTACTATGAACATAATTCTTCAATTACAATTAACAGATAGATAAAATCCTTAAACCTCCAATTTTATTACGTTTAACAACATTGTACGTTTTGCAAGTGTAGTCCAGTCACAGTGCCTGGGGGTTTTACTTTCGGTTATTTTTACTATAAATGAAATATTTCAAAAAGAAATAATAATATTAAGTAAGTAAATGTTTTACAAAAAAAAAAAATACAACCGACTTCAACGTTAAAAAAAACACTTATTAATAACTTTTTTTTTTTTTTTAGGTTGGGAATCATCAAAATGACTTCTCCCGCTCTGGGCGGAGCGGGAGGGCGTGTCAGACTTATACTGACTAAAACCCACTCCTGTTCCTTCTTTGCCTTAATTCCGGGGCACCGGGGCTCTCTTTAGTCAACCCAGGCCCCAGAAGGCTTCAGCCCTACCGGGCCCCTACAGCTTGCTGACATCTCTTAGAGGCGCGCGTGGAACAATACGCGCCATCGACGACATGGGTTTGGTCTGGATTGTTACCAGACGTCCGGACGGCGAGCTACCCATTGCTCGCCGTCCGCAAGCATGCGCCTACGGTGGCTGGAAATCGGGATCAGAATCCCGGCGGCGGGGGCGTGAGGGCCATGCCCTCTCGCGTGCGGCCGCCTCCTTGGCTAGCATTACTGCTTCGCAGAAGGATGCGACCACCTGCCACTCCTCCTCGCTCCGGACCATGGCCTGTACCAGGGCCCGGCGCGAGAGGTCATTGCCACCAATCGCCACCTCGAGGACACGGCGATGCTCGGCCCAAGCGGGGCATACCTCCACCGTATGCTCCACCGTGTCCTCCGGGCGGTCATCACGATGGTGACACCCGGGCGATTCTTCAGCACGAATCTGATGCAGGAATCTCCCGAATTTCCCGGTGAGGACCTGCGTCATGCGGAAGGTGAGAACGCCGTGTTGCCGTTCCAGCCACTCCTCAAAGAGAGGACTTACCGCCGCAATGACGGCGTGCCCAACACTTTATTAATAACTTAATTTCGAAATATCGGTGTTAATAGGTTTGTTTCTATAAGCTTCCGATATTAAACTTATTTTGTACTTTTTTGCGTTTTTTAAGGTTCTGTAACTCAAAAGGTTCTACTAGTAAGTTTACGAAAAAAGGCACGGCCTTTTATGTTGTAAAAAATCCGTAAACTGCGACACTCTAAAGGGTACTTCCCGATGATCTAGAATCCTGCAATTTGGCGTAAGGCAAGGTTTCATGGCACTAAATAATATAGGAAAATGTCTGAAAACTGAAATGTATGTATGGTGAGTCCCCTCTACTAGAGAGGAGGCCTAAGTCACAGCAGTGGGAACATTATAAGGCCGATAATAAATAAAAAATAAAAATAAATAAATAGTGAAGTCACAAGAAAAAAATGTGCGATTCGAAAAAAAAAAATCAAAACTCGCTTCGGGAAATAAACGGTTTTTTATGTTTATTTTACTGTTTGTTTTGTTTCGCGTGTTGACCTATGAAAACAGTTTTTTATTATACATAGGCTCGCGTTTGACAACCATATCACCTGATGGTAAGCGTTGATGTGGCCGACGATGAAGCACGATTGCCTAGAAGTAACCTATTCACTCTTGATTGACTTGAAGACTCCTTAAGTTGTAGCTATCAGGGAACACAGACTCCGGCAGGGAATTCCACTCCTTAGCATAATAAATGTGTTTCCAAACCGCTTTGTGCGTATGGGTGAAATGTTCACCATATACCGGTGTCGCATCGCCGTACGCCTAGTGGTCCGATAATGGAAAGGACTTGACGGAATTAAATTGTGCAATTCCTGTGCACACTCCCCGAAGTGCAAACGATAAAAAACCGACAGGCTAGCAACTCGGCGCCGATGTTCTTTGATGACCGATGATCTTCTTGGCTCGCTTCTCAATCGACTCAAATACATCAAGCTGGTATTTGGCAGGCCCATCCCAAAAATGAGAGCAGTACTCCATACACGATCGAACTTGCGCTTTATACAGGTTAAGCAGCTGTTCCGGCGTGAAGCAGCCAGCTGGGCTTTTGCCTCGATGTATGAGACAATTCCCGAAGCGAGTTTTGAAATTTTTGCCATACATGTAAGTATGTATTGTTTGATTTTATGTTCTAGGTATCATCTCTGGCAAGAGTGCCGAGCGTGTGGAGCCTGTGCTCGGCGGAGTGGGCTGCGGCGGTTTCCTCATGTCGGGAAACTTGGGCCGCACATTTGTGCAGTTGTGACGTGATCTATTTTCACATTACTCATAGATTACTTTGTCTTTTCCCTAGTCGTATACAATTGAAATAAAGTTTTATTCAACTAGATGCGGCTAGACACCAGTGTCTTATTCATGTCATGGAATGACCTCCGGGAGCAAACCAACATCATGCATATCTTGATATAAAGAAGAAGCTAACACACAACATTGCAAGTGGCCTGAACAGGGTACCCAGTATAGTAGCCCAAGAATAAATATTGTGTAGAATCTTTTGCACCTCCTCAAGTAGAGAAAAGGCAAATGGAAAGTGAGTAGGTATCTTCAGGTACTGGAATTCTTGTAGAATAAAATTAGGTAATGATTTAGGGAATGCCTGCTAAGCTGCCAGTGCCGTGCCGTTGTCGCTTCTAGTAAGTCATAGCGGAGTCGAGCTGAGCGCGCTGTGCGAGCCGAGTGCCGTGTTAGTATGCAGTGCGCGCGCGGGCCGCGGACATCGCTTGCGCATGCGCGGCACGTGCCCCGCGCTCATCTCCTGAACTTACCACCGCGCAGCTAGCACTGATGACGATGCACTGAACTTACTTTAACCTGTTTCCTCATATCATATCTTAGATCGGAAATGTTCGTGTTGATAACATTTGATAGGCACCTACAGTAAAGATATTAAGTACCTACAGGTATCTCCCAACAGGGAAGTGTACTAAAATAACTGATAATACCAGTGTGCTTTTTTTTTAAGGTGGGGAAACATCCAATGACTTTTCCCGGTCTGGGTGATTCTTTTTCAGAAAATCCCCGCGATTTGCTGACATCTCTTTGAGGAGCGGGTAGATGACTACGCGCTGCCGACGACTGTGGCTCGGTCCAGTGGATTACTGGAGTGCCGGAGGGCGAGCTACCGAGTGATCGTGGCGATGCGATGGTGCCGGGGTGTCTTTAATTATTGCCATTTACGCCAACAACGACCACGCCAGAAGACTCCATACCGGCTGATCGACCAGGTTAACAAAAACTAGGCATCCTCGAAAGTCATTAGGGCATCGGTGTATGCCTGTATGATCAAGAACATCTAATGATTGAGCACGATGCGTAGCTGAAATGGGTCCCGAGTACTCGCTCACCCGGCGCCCGGCGCGCGCGACTTCCTGCACCCGCGCTATGGACTTGCCGAATCAGTTATCTCAGTAAATCAGGTTTCTGGATCTTTGGATTACGGCAGGCGTGTCGTTATAACGACACGCCTGCCGTAATAATATAGTTGTTGCGGCTTGGCTGGCGTGTCTTCACGAGGTCGCACGTTGCAGTTATTGTTTTAGTAGGCGTTTCAAAGTCAAAGTAATAATAAATTAAACTTTTATAATATCTCAACTTATGAAAGCCTATAATTTATATGTATAGTATATACCGTTAGTGTAAATTGAATTGGCAATATCTAAAAAAAAGTATAGCTTATTTTGAAATTAATCTTGTGTGCCGTATTAATGTTGTGCCCCGAGCGTCCGCACACCTATTGTCTTTCTCATCATCATCTGCCTAGCCTTTTCCCAACTATATTGGGGTCGGCTGCCAGTCAAGCCGGATTTAGCTGAATACCAGTATTTTACGAGGAGCGGCTGCCTACCAGACCTCCACAACCCATTAACTGGGGTAACACGGTACTTCATGGCAAGACTGGAGTCAGATTTACTGGCTTCTGACTATCCGTAACGACTGCCAAAGATCTACAAATGACAGCAGCGACCAACGGCTTAACGTGCTTTCCGAGGCACGGAGGAAACTCGTTATGTTAAGATGGTCACCCATCCACAGACCAACCTAGGCAAGCGTTGCTTAACCTTGGAGATCGACCTGTGCGGCTGTTATTATTTAGCCACGAGCTCCTCATTCACCTCACCTAATGTCTTTCTATTATGTCTTTAATTACGGTACTCGAAAGATTTAGAACTAATGAAATGTATGTTATTTATGTATGTACTTATGTAATGTATGTGTATAAAGTAGGTATGTTGTGGATGGGAGAAGGAGTTAGAGAGATCAAACTGGAGACTCTTCTCGTGAGGGTGATCGGCGGCAGCGACCTCTCGCGCGACAGTACCTACTTCCTCGTCAGCCCCGCCATAAAGCGGGAGGAGTCATCGGATGATTCCACAAGAGACGCCTGCTACTATTACAAATTGGTTACTTAGTTATATAACCTATTGTGTGTTATGTATCTGCTATTTATTCATATAAAAGAAGGAACTGCCGCGCTCGCATATCAACGCACAGCCGAAACTACCGCGTCTAGGAACGTGACAATTTGCACAAGGCTTCCTAGTACCTAGAGCACAAAAAGAGGTTTTTAAAATTAAAGTTTTAAGAGGGTGTAAAGGCTGTGATTTGTTTGTATGTATGCCTAATTTTATACCATACACTTGAAACTTAGAAAAAATAGTCACCCAAGTGAATAAGAAAGGGTTTTCATCATTCGGTTTTAAAACTACCCCTATAAAATGATTAGACTTTAGAGGATACCTATTTGTCATAATTATATCGTATTAAGGGAATCTTATTCTTTGGTTTAATAAACATGGACCTTGTCACCAATTCTAATCGAAATGAATAATGACTGCTCTGTTAGTGTATTTCAATGTGATTTTGCTTTTCATTTCTCATCTAGTGAGTTTAAAACAATCCAGAGAATCAATTTCACAGCTCAAGCAAGTTAAGGCTTTACGGGTGACCAAGTCCAAAAGTTAGTTCACGTCGCGCGACAACGCCGTGCGTGTCACGTCGTGCGTGTGTTTGAACCTTCTCTCCATCTTGCCGAGTTCTCCAGTTGCACGCTTATATTTTTGTAACACTTGCATTGTACCTGTGTGCACAAATAAACTTTAAGCCGAACTTCAGCAACTAGTAGATGATGGTCGCTATCTATATCGGCGCCTACAGTCGCGGACATCGAGCAGTGAAAAACGCCATTTAGAACTAATGGCAAGATTGTCAACTTGGTTGTTGATGACACCGTCGGGTGAGTTCCAGGTGAAAAGGAAATGAGTAATAAAGGATGAACGAGGCCCATACTAGATACATACAAGTTGCCAAATACTGGGCAGAAAAAGTTTAGTGAGAGCATCGACACGAAAAGAAGAAGAAGAAGTAATAAAGTATGACATTAGTTTTCAAAACTACCCTCAAAATAAGATTAAAGGTTGTTAAAGTGTGTATGAAAACCTTCTTCTCCCGAACGAAGTCGCTGCTAAAATGCTAGTTGGTTATATAGCAACTATTGCTTACTGAATATATGTAATGAACTCGAGACAAAGGTGAGTTCAGACATTGAATTCACGACACAATCTTATAATACCGTAAACAAAAATAAATTAATATTTTGATTGAGTACATCGTTTATACTTATTACGTACTGGACATGAATATTAATCGTTTATTTTCCTCAACTCAATCGAACAATGCCTTCGAGTAGCTAGGTGAACTCTCGTCGCGCCGTGTGAGCAGCCGGTGCTGGCTGGTGGGTGCTGCTTTGTTCTGTCCTGCATGCCGCGCACACGGCACGAGGTTGTTCCTTCGTTGTTTGCGTTGTGCCGGCGCCGAGGACTCCACCAGCTCCGTGCTCAGCGGTAGTGGATGATGGCGTCTATTCCCACGGTTTTCATCATCAGGTGTCTGCTCGACAGTACCTTGGTGTCCGACGAGTTCCCACAGAAAGCAATGTTAAGTAGGTACTATTGCGGATATATACTCGTACGCCCGGTCTTTCAAATCACTAAAATCTTTCAAGAACAAGGAACTTGTTAAATTATTGTAAATTCCTTAATTTCTGTATTGTCCATTTTCCAAGCTAGTGCGTCATTTGAGCGACTAGATGTGATATAGACACGCTAGTATAAAAGTTAGTAAGTAGCTTTGCGGAGCGTCGCTTGTGACGACTCGGTCGGCTCGGAGGCTGCTCAACGTGCTTTATTAGCCTGCGCCCGCGCCGAGCGCGCACAGTTCGCCCGCACACAGTCCGCACGAGTCTGCCAACTCGCGGCGCCGGCTGATCGCGCGTGTGTTTGATGATTTTCGGCAAATTGCGACTTCGCGAGCGCTGGAGACCGTCTCGTTGGTGTCGTGTCCGGCACATAGTGTAGCTGTTGGTATTCGCGAGCTCGGTGCTTGGCAGCTTCTCGGCACAAGTTTCACAGCGGGGTGTAGTGTGTGCGTGTGAACACCCCCGCCGTGGGTGCAACATGACGCTGAAGGCGGCGGCGGGCGCGGGCCGCGCGCGCGGCTACCTGCGCCAGGCCCTTATGGTCGTGTTGAGTAAGTCGATCCATCAAGTTTCCATTAGCAATCTTACTAAGTAACTAACCTACCTATCGAACTGGTCTCTGGTATTAGTGGCTCTGGATGATTGGTTTGTTAAAAGGCATCTGTCCAGGGTTTTCCTACGAGGGTTTCTAATCTGGACTCCGGAGTGTCGTCCTCTTGTCTTCAATTCGGAGACACCTTACAACATGAAAGATTAATCGGAAACAAAAACCAAGGTGGTCAGTTGTATGATGTGGATTGTAGCTAGGTATCGCATGAAACGTGAACGTGCTCCATAAAAGTAGTGCAAGCGTGATGTGTGTAACGAGGCAGTGAGCGGCACGTGACGCGACGCGCCGGCGGTGGACAGCGCCCCATAGGTGCAGGCTCTGCAGGGCGCTGCGGCGCGCTGTGTCGCAGGGGACAGGAGCGGTACGGCAAGTGGAAGGATGGCTACCTTCTGGCTTTCACATGTACCTATCTTATCAAAACTCTTCAGTTGTCTTGTCCCTCAAGTACTTAGAGGTGAAGCCTGCTGCCACATTTCCTCGCGTTGCCACTCAAGGGTTCTTTCTCAATTGCATAAACCTAATGAAAATCTCTTGAAGTGACACGGTTGTGCACAATCTTTACTCTACTAAATCCCAATGTCAATTAACAACTCAGTCTTACTTAAGTCCAAGTTCAAGTTCAACTGTTCAAGTTTAAAAATATTTTCATATACATAGGTACATGTGCATTTTCAAAATGTCAGAAGCTATTGCACGGTTCCCATTGGTTGGTTCCTATGGAGAAGAACAGGGGAGAACCACTTCGGACCTCTTTAAAAATTGTTTTTTTTTATTACAATATTAATAGATTTTTAAGAGTGTGCGCGGAAATTGCATGACTTGATTCCGCCATCAGTTTCCAACCATCGGACAACCCGACGAACGGCGGTATCCACCCTTTCCCTTACCTACGTATACCGCGTACATCGAGCGACTGGAACAGGCGATCGAAGTGCGGGTCGCATAGCGCGGCATGCGAATATTAACGACATCATCAGACGCGCTCTTGTTACGGTCGGGTGTTCCGGCCGTATTGGAACCCCATGACCTGGCACGGTCCTGCGACGATGGCAAGAGACCGGGTGGCGTTATTTCCATGGAGGATGGGTCTAGTCTTTGCCAAATAAGCGTGTCTTCAACGTAGTCTTTAATTTTTAATACTTAGGTTTTCTTAGGACATGCTTCACGTGGGTTTTTTCAACTTTCCGTTCTGAAACAAACTTTGACATAGACATTTTTTTGCGTTTTCTACAATTACATTATTAATAATGTATTGAGTGTGTTTCATACCGGATGGAACCGAAAAGTTATTTCCGAAATGTTGTGATTACCAGTCGAGAAACAGATAATGATAATATGCAAAGTCCAGCAAACAGCGCCAGTGCCAGCGTCACCGGCCGGAGCGCGCAGGTTGCGCACGCCATTAGTATGTCAATGTCTGTGTGCAATGTGTGCTCATTGCCTCACCACGCACACACGCACACCGGTACTTTTAAAGCTGCTCACCTTTCTTAGATCAAACAGCGAGCTGTGGTCCATCAATAAACAGTAGGTACTAAGTAATGTGATATCGTCCCACGGCTAACAGATCACGAGTATTGCATCGACCAGCACGCACCAGCTCTCGCTGTGCTCAAGCTAGCCGCGTGCGAGCACAACGAGCGCCGCTGTGTGCGCTTATATTGTAATGATAAAAGTGCAGCGTCAGTTAATGTTGTTAGGAGGTACCTCATTGTCTCTTCCGAACTATGTTGTCATTACAAGCTATGGTTTAATATACAACTATTAAAAATAAAAACCAAAAGAACGGACATATTTTGATAGCTTTTGTGTTTTTTTTTATAAATACCAAAATCACTTAGGTATATTCTCATGGAGCCTATCATCAGAGCTGGATTTTAAAAAATGGCTCGAATTTGGAAGCATATCAATTACTCGTAAGGAAAAAAAATGCAAATGGGTCCATAAACTCAGTTCCGAGGTAGCAAACATATAAGATAGGTAATAATGATAAAAGATATATGCAACCACTATTTGAATCACTATTTTGAAGTCTGTTAAAAAGGAAAATTTGACTGAACGCACAGCCGAAACTACTGGGACGTGAATTTTTTCACAAACGCTTCCTTTTATGATATAGCCGAGCACTACGAGTAAGAAGGGATTATCAGAAATTCAACTGTTTAAGGGTGAAACGGGGGTCCAAAGTTAGTATGTAGGAACCTTGCGTTACGCGAGCGAAGCCGGCGGCAGAAGCTAGTTTACCATTGAAGTAATGTGTATGAGTGTGGTGTGGAAAGTTTCCGTGCTCCTCCGTGCTCGGGTTACTCCGAGAGCCCGGCGGCGAGCAGAACGTGTCGTAGTGACCTGCACAGTGAACACCGAGCTCTCTATTCAAATCAAATTACTTTATAAATGTAAAGTGAAACTTGTTTTAAGTAAAATATTGATCAATCATAAAACTTTCCGCTTGTTAATATTTGTAAGTTATTACAATTGGGTGAGTGCCCTGTGCCCGTTACTTTTAGTGGAACCAGTTTTTGTCGCTAGTTTTTTATTTCTAAGGAACAGTTATGGAAGCACGAGTAGTACAGTTTCATTAAGCTTTGTAGTTACTCAGATACCCGCGAAACGAGACACAATAGTATAGTACATTACGATATTAGTGCGTAATGATGGTTATAACATGCGAGGCGGAATTTCAGCCCGAGCCGAAGGCGAGGGCGTAACTGAGCCGAGCATGTTATAACCAATACGCACGTATATCGTACGACGTTTTTTAACACATTTGCGAGGAAACAGAAAAAAAAACATTTAAAAACATTTTCATTTTAAAAATTGCTGCGCACTTATTGTGTGAGGAACATCTTAGTGTTTAGCGCCAAAGAAATCGAACGCAAATATTGTTTGGTAAAATGACAAAAATTACAAAAAATGACGAAAATGACTAAAAATGACTGAAATGACAAAGAGTGACAAAAAATGACAAAAAGTGACAAAAAGTGACAAAAAGTGACAAAAAGTGACAAAAAGTGACAAAATATAACAAAATATGACAAAATGTGACAAAAATGACAAAAAATGGCAGAAAATCACAACAAATCACAAAAAATGACAAAAAGTGACAAAAATGACAAAAAATTACAAAAAGCAACAAAAAATGACAAAAAATGACTGAAATGACAATAAATCACAAAAAGTGACAAAAATTACATAAAGTGACAAAAAACCACAAAAACTGACAAAAAGTGACAAAAATGTCAAAAAATTACAAAAATGTCAAAAAGTGACAAAAACTGACAAAAACTGACAAAAACTGACAAAAACTGACATAAACTGACAAAAACCGACAAAAACTGACAAAAACTGACAAAAACTGACAAAAACTGACAAAAACTGACAAAATCTGACAAAAACTGACAAATAATTACAAAAAGTGACAAAAAGTGACAAAAAGTGACAAAAAGTGACAAAAAGTGACAAAAAATGATAAGACATGACAAATGCTAAAATGATGAGGCTATTCAAATTTCGAACTAATAATAATATATAATCGCCGCGCGCGAAATGGCAAATAATGCTGTTATGGAATTTGTATGGACTATAACTTAACTATTTGCTTTGGTAACACACGCGTTTTTTATGACCCGCTTTACATATTTAAAACCGGTGGAATTACATCAGCTTTACGAGCAACTGTGTTAAAAAAACAATAACAGCGCGGTCTCATAGGACCGGTTGGGGATTCAAACGTTAAATACAATTTTAGGGTTCCGTACCTCAAAGGGAAAAAACGGAACCCTAATAGAATTACTTTGTTGTCCGTTTGTCTGTCTGTCTGTCAAGACCCTTTATCTTAGGAACGCGTTGAAGTATCGAGTTGAAATTAAAACCATTATACCGTTCGCGGTCCCTTGAAGCTGTGCAAAAATCAAATTTGTAAGTTAACGAAAAAAGATACAGTCGTTTATACCCCAATAAACGTACATTTGGACTCTCTCTAAGAATCAAAATTCATAGGGTGCTTCCCGTTGAACTAGAATCGTGAATTTGGCATAAATCAAGGTCTCACTCGTTTTTACGAACGGTTTACATCGCGTAGTGTAATAAGGGTAAGACGGTCTTAGGGCGCTTGTGCACTATACGGAATTTTACTGTCCGGCAGTCAGATTGCATCAACTTTCATTGAGAATTCATTGACAATTGTAAGAAATCGGACTGCCGGACAGTAAAATTCCGTGTAGTGCACAAGCGCCCTTACTCGTAATTCCGACAGCAAAACCGGACTCGACGTATCGAGTAGTGTAATAAGTTGGTACGGAATCCTCAGTGCGTGAGTCCGACTCGCACTAAACCAGTTTTTTTTTATATTTGCGCTTGCTCCGTATTAAAAAACTGTCCCTGGGAAATGGTTTTAATTAATGTTTTACAATGTTTTCTACACTCATCATCATCATCATCATCTCAGCCGAAAGACGTACACTGCTGGACATAGGCCTCCCCCAAGCGTCGCCACAGCGACCGGTCCTGCGCGTCTCGCATCCATCGGATTCCCGCGACCCTCGCCAGGTCGTCGGTCCACCTTGTGGGAGGCCTTCCGACGCTGCGTCTTCCGGTACGTGGCCGCCACTCTAGAACCTTCCATCCCCATCGACCATCTGTTCTACGAGCAATGTGCCCTGCCCACTGCCACTTAAGTTTGGCGATTCTTCGGGCTATGTCGGTAACCTTAGTTCTCTTGCGGATATCTTCATTCCTGATGTGATCGCGCAAGGAAACTCCGAGCATACCAAATGTTAACATTATAAATATAAAATCTATATACATTTTAAATAGAAAGGAACTCCTTGTTTACAATTTACACTACATAGAAAAACAAGTTGCTAAAGTTTACAGGACTTGTATTAGCTACAAGATTGCAGACTACGTTGAAGACACGCTCGTTTGGCAATTACTGAACAATGGTAGCTAATGCAATTAGCTGCTTCATCTCTGTTTTAATTTGAATGAATATACAGGTCTTTAAGTCTGCAGAGCCTACTTTTGTAGGCTCTGCAGACTTAAAATTATTGCTGCCAGGCGCGGGCTCGCGGACAGCGAGCACTGGGTAGCTCGCCGTCCGGCAGTCTGGTAATAATCTGGACCGAGCCTAGTCGTCGACGGCGCGTTCTGTTCCACGCGCGCCTCAAGGAGATGTCAGCAAACTGTAGGGGCCCGGTAGGGCCGAAGCCTCTGGGGAACACGGTATCCGAAAGGTTGTCACCGTGTCCCCCAGATCGATGGCAACGAAAGAACGGGGTAGGGGTTTAGTCAGTAAGAGTTTGACACGCCCTCCTGCTCCGCCCAAGAGTGGGAGAAGTCATTCTGATGATTCCCCTACCGGAAAAAAAAAGGCCTGCTAAGGTCAATTGTCAAATCTGACTCGGCTGGGCGAGTCGAATTTGTAGTAGAAGTATCTCGAACCCTATTGCAGTGTCTGTCCTAAGGTGCAGTTGTTCTCTCGTACCCAGCCTCCTCCCAAGTCAACCCTCAATATGAGATTTACGTATTGAATCCGTTCAGGAGTTGATCAGTGGTCTCAGATTGATTTAAAATGTAAGTTTGAGACATGTTTTATTGGTTGCAGTAAACGTGCCGACGATATCGTTCGGGCTGGCGATGGGCTGGGTGTCGCTGGCGAGCGGCGAGGGCGGCGGGGACGCGGGCGGCGAGGCGGGCGGCGAGGGGGACGCGGCGGCGGTGGTGCGCGCGGCCGCCGTCACCTTCTGCGCGTCGCTGCTGGGCGTGCCGCTGAGCGCGCGCGCGCTGGCGGCCGGCAGGAAGGTCGCCGTCATCGCCACCTCCGCCGCCTTCCTGGTAACTCACACGACATTCTTACATAACTGTTCCATTTCAGCTATTCTTAATCGTTTCCCCTGAGGGAGAAATGCCGTATGCACACCAACTATTATTTAGTATTTGTGAAGCAAAACATCTGTACCCACTACCGGACACCGGACCTGATTGACGGCCTTCGCGAACAAATCTGGTATTCTGATACTGTTCTTTTGCCATGCCTTTTGGTTTACACAATTTAAGTAGCACATAATACCTTTTCAAATGGCTTTGACACCATGGATAGCTTCATGATCCTAGGCTTCATGAATACAGGCTTCATGAATACAGGCTTCGTGATTCAGTTGCCTAGTATGGCGAGTTAATGAAATTGTGTATTGATGTACGAGTAATATGTTTGTAGAAGGTGGAGGATATATAGAAGTAGTCGTGATGATGTGTACTGCAGTGGTGGCGTGTGGTTGCAGGCGTGCTGGTCGCTGAAGCTGTGCGGCGGCGGCTGGTGGGTGCTGGCGGCGCGCGCGTGCGCGGGGCTGGGCGGCGCCGGCGCCTGGGCCGTGGCGCCGCTGCTGGCGCGCGAGGTAGCTCCCTGTCACCGTGGTGTGCCTGCTACTGACAGCTATGTGTGTGCTACAGTGATGCATTGTCGGCAGATGTGCTCGGAGCGCGTGCGCGGCGCGGCGGTGGCGGCGCTGGTGCTGGCGCACAACCTGGGCTTCCTGCTCATGTACCTCGCCGCCGACGCGCAGCTGCCGCACAGGTGACCCCACACGCACTCTCCACACCTGCCACGCCGTAACTCACGCAATAAAACAGAGACCTATCTTCAGCAGTCTCGGGCTCTGGGTGATGATGCTTACCGCAGTAAACACCGGTCCGTGGATTGCTGAACATTTCATATACTGAGACCCTTAGTTCGCTAGTTCCCGCTGTCATAATTGTTTTCTCTGATGCTTTGTGGTCGGTTGTTCCCAAGTGACTGAGTTTGAGAGTCAGATAGGCAGTCGCTCCTTGCGAAGTATATGTATTCTGCTACATCCGGTTAGACAGAAAGCAGACCCTAACTCAGTTGAACAAACGCTGGGCAGGTGATTAGAAGGCTCGGTGTAGGTGTGGTGTAGTGAGAGCCGTTCAGGACGTGAGTGTTGTGTGCTTGCAGGGCGGTGCTCTGGGGCTGCTGGGCGCTGTCGGCGGCGCACTGCGCGCTGTTCCTGCTCGTGCCCGAGTCGCCCGCCTTCCTCGCCGCGCAGGGCAAGCCCGACGTGAGTAGCCGCGCTGTCATTACACGCTCTATGTGTGTGTGACAGGTCAACGTGTCTCATGCGTGTGTGTGTGTGCAGGAGGCCCGCGCGGCGCTGGCGTGGCTGCGCGGCGTGCCGGCCGTGGCGGACGGCGGCGCGCTCGACGCCGAGCTGCGCGCGCTGCCGCCGCCTGACGACGCGCTGGTCTCACCGTTCAAACTCACCAAGGATATGTGTAAGTGTTCTAAGATTTTCGGCTTTTTATTACAGAGAGTTATACACTGGCTGTTGACTGATGAAGTGTTGATCTGAGAGTGGCCACACCTTGAACAAGTCCAATACTGGCTTGGTACCTACTGGCTGGGCGAAGCTGTCACCGCTAGCGTGGAAGACTGAGTAAATTGCTGCAACGATTCACCGCGAGTGCGAGGTGAAGCGGGCCACTGGTGATTTCACTGTAGTCATGGAAAACTATCCAAACAACCATACTCATAGGAGCACCTCCCCCAAATATACTACATAGTATATGGGGGAGATTGACTTGAGGGAACACTAGCGTTGCCTGCGCTGTGTTCCAGGTTAGAGCTTTCTATACGAAGCAGACGCCATGAGCTTGGTTGTAGTGGGTTTTGTTTGAAAGAGTCAACGCGGGCCTGGAACGGAAAGGGCTACTGAAGGAGGAGGAGTGTCAGACTTTTACTGTCTTCCCGAAAGCTTGATTTATAGTAATTGTGAATAGGAACGGTTCTGTCTACTATGTATTTTTGTCCATGAGAGCTAGATGTGGGAGTACAGTAGCGATGTCCGCAGTGAGCTCGCCGGGGCGGCGGCGCGCCTTCGTGCTGTGCCTGGTGGTGGTGGTGGGGCAGGAGGCGTGCGGCGTGCTGGCGCTGCTGCAGTTCGCCGAGCGCGTGTTCGTGCTGGCGCGCGACGGTGCGGAGAGAGCGGGGGAGGGGGGCGCGCTCGGCTCGCCCGCGCGACACGCCGTGCTGCTGGGCGCCGCGCAGCTCGTGGCCTCGGCGCTCGCCTTGTACCTCGTCGAGAAAGTCGGCAGGAAGGTATTTACTACATGGGGGATATTAATATTATCGTATTCGTCTAAGTGAGCGTGATTGAAAAGCTTGTTGTTTCATCCAGGGCAATGTTTGTTTGTAATTAGAAGGAATACGAAAAATGAAGACTAAGTACCTCCTGAACGTAGTTAGCGTTCGGTAACAGAAATTACCGAATACCAATAGCAGCATTTAGAAAATACTTGATTTTCTCCAGCCAGGGTTTATTTATAAAAACGACGAGTGACTACACGCTAAACAGAGCAATACGGAGCTTGGCTCAGGGCGTTACTGGGACCTCTTACTGACAACAAGGGAAAGGCTTGATCGAGCACAGATTTTGGGACGACTGACACTACTAAAGGCAAGCAGTGCTGGCTGTTTTGAGCAGCGGACGAAGTAGACATTGACGGGAATGTCACGGTGGGCATCAGCGGCAAGGACAGGGATCTGTATTTGCAAAGGCTGCAGTTGGTTTCCCTAAGGCTCTCCTAGAGCGTAATTGAGTCATTGGGAGTGACGAAACTATGTCCGGGACGGCGAGGCAGTTGCGATTAGGAGTTTGCGGTGTTAGAATTGGTTTGTGCGATAAGCCTTTTCGACCCTTCTGTTTCGTCCGTGAAGGAGATGAAATTTAAGACTAGTTTTAATAATTGGGCACAAGTATGAGCTGTAGGATAATTCTATCAGCAGTCGCATTACAAACGTGTTTGTTGTGCAGCGGCTGATCGTGTGGTGCGGCGTGGCGACGGGGCTGTGCCTGCTGGGCGGCGCGGGCGCGGCGTGGGCGGGGCTGGGCGGCGCGTGGGCGGGCGCGCTGCTGGCAGCCGCCGTGTTCGCGGACTCGGCCGGCCTGCAGCCCGCGCCCTACGCTATGCTCGCCGACATGTTCACCTACCAGGTACGTGCCGCATTGCAGCGGGGCTCACTCAGTTGGTCTGCAGCACCGGGTACACGCTTCAATGTGTTCCGGCTTCGACTTCAATTTCTGAGGCAGCTGTGACGGTGTCGGACGAAGATGCTTACGGATTATTATTTGTTGTAGATGTTACTATGTCTGTGATTTCTATAGACTTTTATATTCTGAAATAAAAATTGTTTCGGAGGAGTACAGATATTAGTGAGAGGTATTGAAGTGTGTTGTGTTGTGCAGTACCGCGGCTGCGCGGTGGCGCTGGTGGGGCTGGCGGCGTGGGGCGGCAACCTGGCGGAGCTGGTGCTGTTCCCGCTGGCGGCGCGCGCGGCCGGGCTCGGCGCCGCACTCGCGCTCGCCGCCGCGCTCACGCTGGCGCTGGCGCTCTACGCGCAGCACGCGCTGCCCGAGACGCGCGGACGCACCCCACAGGAGATCTACGACATCATCTGTCCGCCCGCGCCCGCCTGTGACTCAGTGAAGACTGTGGACTGTACTAAAGATACCGTCTCTACCAAAATGTGATCCACTCTCTTGCACTAAGTGTTGCTGAACTCTTTATTTAATACTAGCCCTCTGGTGGGTCTAATAAGATAGCTGTCTTATATTACTATCTGTGAGGTCATTGAGGACAGGGTTCTTTTAGCACTCACGAGTACAAAAACCTTGTAGGTACGAATTATGTGATATTAAATATTGTGATATGTTACGGTATTGCTTTTAGCTTACTTATTTATATCAAATGTTCATAATTGCATAACTGAATAGTTTTATTTATCTAGCTTACAGCGATCGTCTGCGTATCCTATTGTATTGTTTCCGAATTCTAAACTACCCAACAACCTTTCTTCCCAAAAGCGATGGGATGACCGCTTTGCAAAGTAGTTCACGGAAACCGGTTTACAACATGATGCTGTGGAGCGCGCGCGCCTGCTAGCTGTAGGAGAGTGGTAATCGGGTCTCTGGCTTCACGCACTCTCGTCAGCGAACAGAGGCCTCTTGTTCGATAACACTACATTCCGCCTCGCTGCTTCCCTATGCTAGGCGCTCCTTGTTGTTTTCCTCATCGCTGTCAATAGCTTCGACGTTGTCAACAGCCTCGGAAACCACGGCCTATCACGCAGCCGTAGTGTGGGTCGCATAGCACGGCACGCGAATATCAACGACATCATCAGACGCGCTCCTGTCACCGTCGGCGTTCCAGCTGTATTAGAACCTCATGGCCTGGCACGCGACGATGACAAGAGACCGGACAGCATGTCATTATTTCTATGGACGGCCTACCTGGCCTTTAGTATGGGACGCTACTTATGTCGATACTCTTGTGCCATCCTATCTTCCAAACTCGTCGTTTTGTGCTGGTTCCTCCGCTATGGCTACGGCTACCTCAAGCAGCGGAAATATCGTTTGGGGTTGAAACTCTTTGATCGTGGGGTCCGAGTGCTCACAAGCTGTATTAAGATCTGTCGAAATGTCTTGTTGGCAGTGTGCGCGATTCAAGGGCTGGCGTTTACCTCGGACAGAAGGTAAGCATTGCCACACAACGTGACCGTGCCGCTAGTCTTTTGTGTTCGTTACCAGTCGACAGCGATGTGGGCGAGATTTTTGATGTCAGTTAGTTTGTTTTTAGTTAGTTGTATTTAGTTAAGGTTTTTTAAATTATAGTTAGTTAAGTATTTTTAAAATGTAAATTTTCAGTGTAAATAAATAAAGTAAAACAAAAAAACCGTTTTTAGTTATTACATAGTATTTTTTATATATTTTTAGACTACTACTAACTAGATGGATACCTAACCGAACAAGTCTCACAGTCAATGAATAAAACCTAGATCTGGTACTTCCCTTGTAATCTAAAAATAGTATGGAGATGTTTCCAGAAGCGTTCTCCTAAGACCGCTTCGTCATTGCACTTTTTGCCAAAGGAAGATTCTTTTATTTTCGCTTTCATTGCAGAATCTTTCACCTGTGGACATTTCACCCACAGGAACTTTCATCACTTTCGAGGGCTGGCCTGTTCAGTTAGGTGCCGAATGTTTGACCGACATGACGACAAGCCTATAACCTTTAACCTTATTAACCTTTACATCTCTCCTCACCTTTTTCTGGATTGAATACCTTCATGCAAACAAACTCTCTCTTGTTGTAGATATGCATAGTCAAAATACTTAGTCACCGCATCCTAGAACCAGAGTGAATGAATCAAAGGATGGGCTCCTTGTGTCGTTATATTTCAGAGCTCCTATAGCCGCTTTGCAGATTTTCTGGCTACATCGTTAGAACCATAGAGGTTGCATCGTTTTATTGCAGAGCTTCTATGGCCATGTTCTGACTACATCATCAGCCTGACTCCATGATATCCATCATGATAATATTGCCTTGACATCCAATTTACCTATGTACACAAACATTTAGTTTGATGAAAAACTCGCAAGTGGGTCAACAATTCGCAAGATTCTATTACAGATTGTATAACACTAAGCGCCGCGGCGGTAACACTCGGTACTATTCGATTTGAACTATTGATCTATAAGTGTGTATATGTACAGGTAGGGACAACACTGTATACTGATCTATAGTAAACGAAACGTCTATTTTCAAATGTTGCTGGCCCTAACCAAATTGTGGTAACGATTCCAACGCCATCTATCGAGCTCAGGGTCAACTATTGCAAAACTTTGTTTTTATATTGGTTTAATTGATCTATCTAATGTAATCATACAATTAACTCTTTGACGGTCATAAAGGCAGACTGACAGACACTTGAACTATATCAGGACAGTTGAAAGAGTTTGTAATAAAAAATAAAAACGAGCTAGTTTTGGGTTGTTCCAGAGATCCACGAGTCTATTGCTTGAAAAATAAAAATTCATACTTTGCTTTCCAACGAGTCTACGACTCTGGGGTTCTCTTTCCAACGACTCTGAGGCTATAGTGCTTTTCTTCAACAGTAAGGCATGTTGATCACGTCATTACTATTAAAGACGTAATTTGCGAAGTATTGAATACCTACGTACGTACTAAGTAGGTACACGCGGTACCAACCGCAGCGGGTGTTGTGTGCGGCGTCGCCATGGCAACCGCCATCGACGCCGCACCACAGTCGCCGCACGTCTCAACATACCGCCTAGACCCTAGGCTGAAGCAATTACTTGTGTCTTGAAGACGTCGGTAGCTCGGTCATCACAGTGTCCAACTTCATTATGTGCAGGCGTTAAATGTGGCTGATTGTGTAACATGTTCCTCTACAACTATGTGACATCCTGCACACAACAACCCGGTAAGTTATCTGCGACTACTTCTTACATTATTGCAGGACTGACATTGTGCCGCAGGCAATTTGGTATTGATTTTAGTAATAGGTAGCATTGCAAGTCGATGCTAATCTCAACGTCACGCCGATGTTAAACTATTCTGTCCAAATGTTCTGCCAGGCGAGCACCCAATACAATTAAAAAACGTTAGCGAAATTTAAAACATCTATTATTTATTTGTGTAGGTATAAATCATTATACAAAGACTATGGAACCTATTCTTTCTAATGTTGCTTCTCTGATAAGGCCAAAGTAGAGAACAGGAGCAATAACTCATAAAGTTGAGCAGTCTAGATAACAGTTAATTGAGCTCATCTTTTTTAAAGATACAATCTTATCATAATAATACATATTTTTAGGGATCAGAAGTGAAACAGATAAAAAATAAATAAACAATCTTTAATCACACTTTCACAAAATTATAAGAATATGAAGTAGGTATTAATGAAATAAAATCACACGTTAATGGTCAAGTAGCAAGTCCGTCCTCAACGCCGACATAACGAAAAAAGGGGTGTTGGCGCACCGCGCGCCTCTTTTATAGACTACCGTCGACCACCGCCTGATGGTGTGACGTCACGACGTCGCCTCGCCTCCAGTTGCCAACACGGCTTCTCCTTCAGTTGCTAACACGGCTTCTCCTTCAGTTGCTAACACGGCCTCTCCTGACGCTCTGACGTCCTCGTCAGCTCTAAAAGATGGTCCTGCCTGATCTGTAGTAGTGTTTTCCAAGTCTTCATCGTCTCCTGTAATCAGACACATTACGCAAAAATACAATTAAATTTAAAATTAAAAAAAACCCCCGACTACTCTCCACCTCTCAGGTCCTGATGACCTTGAAAACCTGAACCGATTTCCATCAAACATAGCTAAGAACACTCTCGACTGATATACGGCGGGTATCCACCCTTTCGTTGTCCGAACCTCTACGGTCCGGACTAAGCGTTTCGCCTCGTCGTTCATACCGCGTACATCGAGGGACTGGAACAATCTGCCTGCTGCGGTTTTTCCATCCGATTATAATTTGGGTGTCTTCAAGGCTAGAGTGAATAGGCTCTTAATAAACTAGTGCGCCTCACCATCGACGATTGCATCACTGCTTACCATCAGGTGGGATCGCAGTCAAGCGCTAGTTTATAACACGATTAAAAAAAAAATACCTTTCAAATAAAAAACCTCATTAAAATCGGATCATCCGTTTGGGAGCTACGATGCCACAGACAGACACATATACATTTACACACACAGACACGTCAAACTTATAACACCCCGTCGTTTTTGCGTCGGGGTTTAAAAAGATAATGCGCATTACACATAAAAAGTGACACATAGAAATCATTGCTAAGACACACCGAGTATATTATACGAGTAACTTGGTCGCGTTGCTGGCTATATATTTGTAAGCTGTTTTTGGCTAACATAGCGGCAAAAATGTTATTTAAGACCTAATGTTACCTATGTCAACAAATTAATAAATGAATATGAATATGAATATGAATATGAATATGAATATTGCGGACATAGGCACCCAGTTAGCGTGTCTCACAACGGCTGTAGGCATAGGCACAAAGTGAGCATACCGCCCAGACTTCTACCAACACGGTAGGCATAGGCTCCAAGTTTGCATACCTCCCAGCGGCTGTCGGCATAGGCACAAAGTGAGCATACTGCCCAGACTTCTACCAACACTGTAGGCATAGGCTCCAAGTTTGCATACCTCCTAGCGGCTGTCGGCAAAGGCACAAAGTGAGCATACTGCCCAGACTTCTACCAACACTGTAGGCATAGGCTCCAAGTTTGCATACCTCCCAGCGGCTGTCGGCATAGGCACAAAGTTAGCATACTGCCCAGACTTCTACCAATACTGTAGGCATAGGCTCCAAGTTTGCATACCTCCCAGCGGCTGTCGGCATAGGCACAAAGTTAGCATACTGCCCAGACTTCTACCAATACTGTAGGCATAGGCTCCAAGTTTGCATACCTCCCAGTGGCCGTCGGCATAGGCACAAAGTGAGCATACTGCCCAGACTTCTACCAACACTGTAGGCATAGGCTCCAAGTTTGCATACCTCCCAGCGGCTGTCGGCATAGGCACAAAGTTAGCATACTGCCCAGACTTCTACCAACACTGTAGGCATAGGCTCCAAGTTTGCATACCTCCCAGTGGCTGTCGGCATAGGCACAAAGTTAGCATACTGCCCAGAATTCTACCAACACTGTAGGCATAGGCTCCAAGTTTGCATACCTCCCAGCGGCTGTCGGCATAGGCACAAAGTTAGCATACCGCCCAGACTTCTACCAACACTGTAGGCATAGGCTCCAAGTTTGCATACCTCCCAGTGGCTGTCGGCATAGGCACAAAGTGAGCATACTGCCCAGACTTCTACCAACACTGTAGGCATAGGCTCCAAGTTTGCATACCTCCCAGCGGCTGTCGGCATAGGCACAAAGTGAGAATACTGCCCAGACTTCTACCAACACTGTAGGCATAGGCTCCAAGTTTGCATACCTCCCAGCGGCTGTCGGCATAGGCACAAAGTTAGCATACTGCCCAGACTTCTACCAACACTGTAGGCATAGGCTCCAAGTTTGCATACCTCCCAGTGGCTGTCGGCATAGGCACAAAGTGAGCATACTGCCCAGACTTCTACCAACACTGTAGGCATAGGCTCCAAGTTTGCATACCTCCCAGTGGCTGTCGGCATAGGCACGAAGTTAGCATACCGCCCAGACTTCAACACTGTAGGCATAGGCTCCAAGTTTGCATACCTCCCAGCGGCTGTCGGCATAGGCACAAAGTTAGCATACCGCCCAGACTTCTACCAACACTGTAGGCATAGGCTCCAAGTTTGCATGCCTCCCAGTGGCTGTCGGCATAGGCACAAAGTTAGCATACCGCCCAGACTTCAACACTGTAGGCATAGGCTCCAAGTTTGCATACCTCCCAGCGGCTGTCGGCATAGGCACAAAGTTAGCATACCGCCCAGACTTCAACACTGTAGGCATAGGCTCCAAGTTTGCATACCTCCCAGCGGCTGTCGGCATAGGCACAAAGTTAGCATACCGCCCAGACTTCTACCAACACTGTAGGCATAGGCTCCAAGTTTGCATACCTCCCAGTGGCTGTCGGCATAGGCACAAAGTTAGCATGCCGCCCAGACTTCAAGACAATACTTGTCTTCAAAAAAATGCGACGCATGTCTCGGGAGTCCATTCATCCCTCCAGGGTACCATGAACTGTGCAGCAACCAGGCAGAAGTTGCAGCTCACAGCGCCCGCGGTCCAGGACTCCAACTACGCGGCAAGGTCCGCGCATACCAGGATCAAGTTTCCACAGAGACTGCGACGTAGGCATGTGGACGCTGTCGGTATTCATTGTCAATGAATACCGACAGCGGTGGTCTGACGTCACGACGTCGCCTCGCCTCCAGTTGCCAACACGGCTTCTCCTTCAGTTGCTAATAATATTTTATTTTATTTAAGTATTTCATCATCATCATCTGCCTAGCCTTTTCCCAACTATATTGGGGTCGGCTTCGAGTCAAGCCGGATATAGCTGAATACCAGTATTTTACGAGGAGCGGCTGCCTACCAGACCTCCACAACCCATTAACTGGGGTAACACGGTACTTCATGGCAAGACTGGAGTCAGATTTACTGGCTTCTGACTATCCGTAACGGCTGTCAAAGATCCACAAATGACAGCCGAGACCTACGGCTTAACGTGCTTTCCGAGGCACGGAGGAAACTCGTTATGTTAAGATGGTCACCCATCCACAGACCAACCTAGGCAAGCGTTGCTTAACCTTGAAGATCGATCTGTGCGGCTGTTATTATCTAGCCACGAGCAACTATATACATGTAGACTGAAAAAAAAGCCAGTAAAAAAACCAGTGTGAGAGTGTAATGCATTTGTTTTTATCATTGATATATTCACGTTGACAAGTGTGGTGTGGTGTTGCAGTGAGGCGCTGAGTGGACGATGGGTCTGCTGGACAAGCTGTCGGTGTGGCTGGGGCGCGGGCGCGCCGAGGTGACGGTGCTGGTGCTGGGGCTGGACAACTCCGGCAAGAGCACGCTGCTGCAGGCGCTGCGCCCGCCCGACGCGCGCGCGCCGCCGCAGCACGCCGCGCCCACCGTCGGCCAGACGCAGGAGCACTTCACCAGTGTGTATCCGCGCACACAGTAGAGTAGAGCGGTGCCTCGCCCGCGTGCGCCGCTCACGGCCGTGTGTCCGCAGGCGGCGGCGTGGCGTTCAGCGCGTGGGACGTGTCGGGCGCGCCGCGGCACCGCGCGCTGTGGGAGCGCCACTACCGCCGCGCGCACGCCGTCATCTTCGTCGTCGACTCCGCCGACCACCTGCGACTCGGTCAGTGCTCCACTGTCCTAACTAAAACTTCAACTCCAAGCCACAGATAAGTAAGGTTTTCAGTTGACCATTTCTATAGAAACAGGAGTTACTAAAACAAAAGTAAGACAGTTATAAAGTTTTAGAAACAAATTCAGCGAAACAAGTGCAGCTCTAAAGTTTTTTATATAGCAACAGTAATGAAACACATAGCTAACCATCATGGCCTAAGGAGCACAATCAGGAAAATATGAAAATAATAAAGCGAAAACAAAAATAGAAGAGGTTGAGCATGAAATTGACGCAGGTGTTATTAGTGTATGTCCTAGACTTCTCACTCAAACAGAGTGACT
The DNA here is from genome assembly GCA_030763345.1 of Mythimna separata. Classification (NCBI taxonomy): domain Eukaryota; kingdom Metazoa; phylum Arthropoda; class Insecta; order Lepidoptera; family Noctuidae; genus Mythimna; species Mythimna separata. Next base: position 20,035,279 of record CM061188.1, on the reverse strand, counting down.
GTCTCTGTGATCGCCAACAGTGGTTTATGCTCGGATACGCGAGTTTCAGCTTTCACACGCACTTCGGAGTCGACCAGGGTTTGATTATTCGTTGTCCTTCCTTGTGTCTGCTTTTTGACTTCTCTTTTTGATTTCTTGACTTCTTAACATTATAGATGTGTTTTAAATAGGCCATAGGTATTGTGCCTCGCTCACTGGTTGAGTAAAATAAATAAAAGCTGTGAAGGCTCTATAACTCAAGAAAATAACACTTAATAACTTTATGTACCCAACATCAAACATATTAATAACTTATTACCTATATACAAATGAATATTGATTACACTGGGGCGCGCGGACCGGTACCAGATTACATTTCAAACTTTACCGAACTCGAGGTCGGCGCAGAAGGAAGTTTGTCGGCGAATTAGGACGGCGTCCGTCGGCGCCCGATGTAATTACGAAGTGGCTGGACGGCTGCGTGGCACCGCCGCGCGCCGCCGGCCGCTCGTGCTAAACACTCGGCTGTGGCCCGCCGGCCACTAATGGACACGGTATCGGTTTAAACGAGCTGCATTCAAGCACTTAGGGCTTGTGCACACCACGTTGTTTGTAGCGATACAGAATCGATACGCACAGGAGTCAGACGCAGCCTGTAGAAGTTATGTAGGTTAAAAGCGTGTCATCGAGTCAGCGGCGCGTTTACTTGGTGTGCACAGGCCCTTGTGTAGTTCAGTAGAGGTGTGCGTGTTGATCAGTGTGATGTGTTGGGCAGTGGTGGCGCGCGAGGAGCTGGAGCTGCTGCTGGCGCACCCCGACATGTTCGGGCGCCGCGTGCCGCTGCTCGTGTTCGCCAACAAGCACGACGCGCCGCACGCGCTCGCGCCCATGCAGGTCGCCGCCGGTCAGTACACACGCATTGTGTCTATGTATCATTCATGCAGGTCGCCGCCGGTCAGTACACACGCATTGTGTCTATGTATCATTCATGCAGGTCGCCGCCGGTCAGTACACACGCATTGTGTCTATGTATCATTCATGCAGGTCGCCGCCGGTCAGTACACACGCATTGTGTCTATGTATCATTCTCTAACACAATTGGTTTGGGATTGGTACAACATGTATTCTTCAAGTTAACAGCCACTTCCTTGCTAGTCTGCCATATCTTTCGCAATTTATCCACAGTTTCATGCTTTCCACTTCCTTTCTTTCCTGCCTTCGACTTTTTATAAATAAGCTACATGTGGTTTACGTGTCGTTGCAGCGCTGGGGCTGGAGCGCATCACGGACAAGCCGTGGCACATCTGTGCGTCGTGCGCGCTGTCGGGCGCCGGCCTGGCGGACGGCGTGGCTTGGTTGGCGCGCCAGCTCCGCGACGCGCACCTGCCGCACGCGCACACCTAGCGCGCTGAGCCCGGACTTGACTAGTGGTGCACTAGGCCGCGCAGTGGTCATGGATCCAGCATAACATGGCCTCTCATTTCATTGTAATTTCGTCCTTCCCTAGCGCAGCTCAGGGTTAGAGAATGGTCTCCACTAATGAACTGTTGGTCAACTGTGTAAGTAGTGTGACTTACCAAAACAGATACTTGGGCAGACGATAGAAAAGATCTGAGCTCGGTGAACTGTGAATGTTTTTAATACTTACTCATTTTTTTTAAAGTACATAAGTTTGTAGACCAGATAATATAAGAATATTGTTGTACAGCAATCTTACGCTTCGAATGAAAGGATAAGCTGTCCTGTATAGAAAGTCGGACACGGAGCTGGTATAAACAAGCCATCTGGAAGAGGAACGCGATCGTCGGGGAAGGTTATGGCTAGTCGCGTCGCCGCTGCCGCCGCGTCCTGTGCCGAGTGTTGACTGTGTCACAGCGTTGCATTGAACTCTATTGTAATACGTGACGTGTTTGTTATTTAGTGCAAGGATGTCTGGCTACTACCTAGTCTGTCAACTGTACTACGCGAGCTCGATATATATGGATGTGCGATTAACTTGTGCGACAAAACTGTCCGGCGACTCAGCATAGTTTGAATGCGCGCTTGTGTCACACATCCATTTGTCGAGGTCACGTAGTACGCTCTAGTCTGTCTCACTCTAGATTTTTAGAGTGCATAACGGTGAATCTGTAATTTTCACCACTACTTCCTTTTGGATAATTTCAAAACCATTTCGATCTTATTTTTGGAAGATGAACAAGTCATAAACACACTGTTAATTCCCGCACGCAATGACACATGGATGTAAGAGAGTGTTCGTGGTCACAAGAGTGTTGGTATCTAAACCTGTGCTGCTCGGGAAGTCGTGACATGAGTGTATATAATTATATATAAGCAATTGAAGCAAAGGAAGAAGACAGAACAAGACGCGAGGAGGGAGGCCTCTGTCCTCGTCCAGCGAGGAACTTGAAGTTTATTGAAGGAACTGAATGGCGTCACTGTCGGTGGCTGTTTGGGTGTTTGTTTTGCGTTCGATACGAAAGACCACAATAAACGGAACGAATTAGAGCACGACAATACTGAAGCACTTTAGCAGAATAACTGTCTGTCAAATAACTGTTGTTAATCTATATAGTCGTGAATCTCGTCTTATTATTAATTAAAAATAGCAATGATAACGTGTATTGTTTTATTTTTGCTTCCCTTGATACATAAGCAACTTGCTGTGGAAAGATTAAAAATAAAAATAATACCACGTAGCGTTACATTAAACTTAACGTAATTAAAGTCTCCTAAGATAGGCATCTATTAAAATTAATATTTCCAAGCAACTGCGATTTTAAAAAGGCTCTCAGTCATCTGTTGTCGTATTGCTACAATTTCATGGTAGATTACTGCTATTTATGTCTCTGTGTAAGGGACGCCGAGGGTAAGCTGCTCTACGATGCCCCCTCTGTTAAGGAGAGATGGTGTACATACTTTGCGGAGCTGTCAAACAAACAGCATCCCCATAACCTTCCTCCCGAACCGCCTCCTAACCTTGGACTTATTTCCCCTATTTCCCCCGACGAAACCCGCATTGCTCTTCGCTACATGAAGAACCGGAAATCGGTCGGGCCTGATAACGTGCCAATTGAAGTGTGGAAGGCGATGGGCTCACATGGTGTGGACCTTCTGACGGATCTATTTAACCGCATCCTGATCACCAAGGAAATGCCGAACCAGTGGCGATCTAGCCTGATCATTCCGATGGAATGATCAGGCTAGAAAATACAAAGGCAAAGGTAGCGTACAGGATTGTAGTAACTACCGCGGTATCAAGATCATGTGCCACACCATGAAGCTCTTCGAGCGCATAATTGACACAAGGCTCCGTACCGAGTGTACTGTCTCTGAGTGTCAATACGGCTTCCGGGCGGGTAACAGCACCATGGACGCAGTGTTCGCCGTGCGGACTTTGACTGAGGCGTACAGGGAGAGAAGGAGAGCTCTGCATATGGCCTTTTTAGACCTGCAGAAGGCCTTCGACTGTATTCCTCGGCAGTCCATCTGGTGGGCACTTCGCTTCAAGGGTGTGCCCGAGGCCTATATTGACATTATCAGAGACATGTACCGCGATTCCGTGTCCTCTGTCCAGACCGCGGTTGGCGAATCCAGCGTCTTTCCAATATCTGTTGGCGTTCACCAAGGCTCGGCTCTTAGCCCGTTCTTGTTTAACGTTGTGCTCGATGTAGTTACGGCATACATCCAAGACCAGCCTCCGTGGCTAATGATGTATGCCGATGACATAGCCCTCGTTAACCAGAACAAAGCCCAACTTGAGCGCAAAGTCAACGTTTGGAAGGACACGCTGGAAAACGGTGGTCTGAGACTGAATGTGGCGAAGACTGAGTACATGTCCTATGGCAGCACGGATTCGAATACCATCCGGATAGGTTCGGACCTGATTACAAGGTCCGATAAGTTCAGGTACCTTGGATCCGTGCTGCACGAGTCTGGCAACGTAGACGACGATGTCCAAGCACGCATAGGCGCGGCTTGGGCGAAGTGGCGCGAGGTTACGGGCGTTGTATGCGACCGCAAAATGCCTCCGAAGCTCAAGGGGCAGATATATAAATGCATCATACGGCCTGTCCTTCTTTACGGCGGCGAGTGTTGGCCAGCACTGGGCAGACACACCCAGGAGCTTCGCGTCACGGAGATGAAGATGCTGAGGTGGATGAGCGGCGTAACGCGATCCGATCGCATACGCAATTCATACATCCGAGGTAGTCTTGGTGTCCGTGACGTGGGGGAAAAACTGCAAGAGTGTCGTCTGCGATGGTATGGCCACATCATGCGCCGCCCTAGGGAGTACGTTGGTCGGAGATGCATGGATATGGCTGTCCTTGGGGCTAGGTCCCGTGGTCGCCCCCGCAAGCGCTGGCTGGACGTCGTCAAGTCTGACATGAGAGCCAATGGCCTCACTGGGAAGGATGTTTTCGACCGGGCAAAGTGGAGGAGACTTAGTCGGAAGGCGGACCCTGGCAATGGCCGGGATTAAACGCCAGGCAGAAAAAGAAGAAGAAGATTACTGCTATTTATTCCAATGATAAACAATGGAGAAAATGAAAAAAAGGAAAGAGTGACACATCCTTTAGGCAACTTTGGATATTATCTCGTGACGAAAAGTATCCTCAAGTCATAAAGCTTTGCATGAAGGTAATAGATCAGGTTTGAGTGGTGGAGACGGATAGTGATGCTCGTTACACGGATGCAGTACGACAGGAGCATCCATCAATGCTAACGACCGCCTTCGCACAGCGCGCCGCGTCCGAGCCGACGTGTTGCTAGGGCGCCGGGCGGGAGATACCGAGCGGTCAGCACCTGACTCGGGCTTGACAAGCTCGCTGGAGTACGAGAGTATGTGTTTGCGAGCCTTGACATTCTTATAGCGCTTGGCTGAATTATACCTAAGAATGGTAAGTTAGATCGCAGCATGACCAGCAAATATGAGCACAGAGAATAAGATCGAGTCAGCGCCATGTTGTGACGTCAGTTGTCAAATCGAATAAGGTACGGTGAGCCAAAAATATATTAAATTAATTGGCGAATCATGAACGAAAAAAGTTTAATTCGTTCGCTTTTTAATTCCGCTCGTTTTTTAGTCACTGTGTGAAGTTTTTGAGTAGTGGCGAAAGGAAAAAATAAGTTTTCTTTGCAAACCGTACTTTTCAAATGACTTCTGATAGATGAAGTTCCAACGTACGTTACGTTCCTATTCTTATTTGAATGCATTGGATGTCTAAATAAGAAAAGACTGACTAAGAAGAATAACAAAACAATGAGTATAAGTTAGATGAACACCGATAAGACCGCATTGCCCCCAATATAGAGTAGCATTTCAATAGTCAGTGTGCGGCTGTGTTGAAACGCTATTTAGTTAGAGATCAGACAGGACGACATCAACACGCAATCAAAGTTGTGCGTTAGGCGATACACGGGGGACGCGCGGGTCGCGGCTGACACAGTTATTATTACGATTTAATCATAATCCGGGACAGAGTTGTCCAAATCATCAGTCGGTTCCCGGAAGGCTTCTCACGGACATCGCTCCAAGCCAGAGCTTCTCTGAACTTTGATGTTATGACATTGACTCTGAAAGACAGACAGAAACGGACGGACGGACGGTACACGGATATATTATACGGATAAACTTCAGACAATCCTAGGAGCAGCGGGAGCTCTTTTGGAGAATCATAACACCGAAACGTTGTACGCTATCAGAGTTAAGGTTATACATATGCTTTCTGCCCCGACAGTATACGGTACACTTAAGATTACAAAGAGTCTTTCAAATTATATAATAGGTCTTTACGAATCATGTTTGGTGGGTACGAATTATGGGTATCTATCTATATCAGAAGTGGGTGGGTATGACGAGGGACGTGGGTGTCTGTCTATTGGATGGCAGACGACGGACAGGTCATTATCACCGAAATAAAAATAATCACAGAGCAGATGGATTGCGCGTCAAGTTGCACTACCCCCCCCCCCCCCCCCCCCCGCTCCCCCCGCTCGTGTTGATCAGACACCCTCGTTACGCTGTAACAAAACGCCCTTTAATAACAGCGTCTACTCGATAAGCGCCAATTACTCTTATTGGGCTTTTCACAGTTTTTAGTAGATTATTATATAAGGCTTTTGCTGCTACGGGAAAACACAATTGAACAAGCTCCGTTTATAAAAATATTTTCGTAACTTTAATAAAACGGTTTTTTGAGGCAGGCTGCAGTTCTCAAAAACTACTAATGCCACTCTTTACTAACTATTTAAGTTAGAATGTGTACCAAGTTTCAAGTTCTTTCAAACCCAATCTCTATACATTGCTGTGATATGCCTAAGGTCCACCTCAGAACTTTTACTAGAGATGATAAATAACTAGAGATTCAAAGCTAACTCACCCTTTTCTGCGCGAACTTGGCTAGCACACTACCGTGTCGAGATTCTCAGGTTTTCAGTGGTGGCCAAATAAAGTCTCTATGTACGGTGAACCCGCACATTAGTGCAATTAAGTAGGTTTTGCTGCGTTTGCACACGCGCGACCATTTTATATAGTTGTTACTAAGTAAAATAAATTAGTGATTTTTCTACACTCAACACGGGCAGTTTTATTATCATCCCCGGTTTCTATAATTTTACCATAAGTGTGCAGACTAACACTCTACATGACCCGAAAAATAACTTTTCATCTCTGTCGTAAAAACTATAAAAACTCTTGTAACAGCTAGTAACTATAGGAAGTTAGTAAGTACTAACCGCTGTAACCTAATTAAAACAAGTAGTGTTCGCGACTCGTCTCAAGTGTTCGTGCTTGTGCGCCGTTGGGCCGCTGTGCGCACACCACGGGCTCGTATTTTATGGCGTATTCGGGACGAAGAAATAATTAAGAAAGCGGGTGCGATATTTATTATCGAAGCCGTCACGAACAGAGGCGTAAGCTGAGAGCCGCGATTACTGCGACTCACAGGCGGAGAACTCTTAACTCGTGGTAGGAACGAGTCGCGACCGCGCCGCGCCTCGCGTCAGGAGCATCTCACACCAACTGAGAGTGCCGGACAAACTGGCGACTGTGGCCTGACGATAAGATAGTATTCGTTTTATTTACAACATATTATGTAGACCATACCTAATGTAACACAACTTCAGTCCAGTTCCCCTGGAATAGGGGGCAACTGTGACATTTCTGTCCTCTGCCTACGAGGACAAACATGTCACAGTCACATAATATATTTGAGTTCGATGTCAGACTGGATTCTTTTGTTTCGGATTCGGTGGGAAAAAACGCTCGATCACTGTGTAGGTCGCCTATACGTTTACGAAGGTTAAGTCGGAGTATACGGCACAGGCTTGCCCCGCTTGGACGGAGCATCAGCGTGTCCTTGTGGAGGTGATCGGTGGCGGCAACCTCTCATGGCCGTTCCTGGTTCAGGTTATGGTCTGGTGCGAGAGGGCATAGGAGGCAGTCATCACTCTAGTAGCTAGTGAAGTAAACATGGAGAAGAGAACTTCTTCAAACTTCACAGGAAATGCCCTGGGTTTCAGGAGTCACAGGTAGTTTCCCGGTCTATGTAGATTTGGGCTTACAGACGACGAGCAATGTGCAGCGCACTAGGCCTGTGACCTCGGCGTGTTGTATTTGATACTTTGATTTCAAGCTGGCCGCTGCAAAGATAATCCAAATGGGGTTTCCTCGACCCATCACAAGTACCGTTCCAGTGTGGAGCCTCTTCACAGGATATGCGTCATGTCCTTTACTACCTAGCATGTCCAACTACCTGCACCTTCAACAACCTATGCGAGGCCAATGATAGAGGTGTCCAGGTGGCTAGATATTGGTCGGAAAAAAATTGAGTTGAATCGACACGAGAAGAAGAAGATTTGATGCTTTAAAGAGATGCCAGTATAAGTGACGGGCCTGCTTGGTTGAATGCTTACCATGGCTGTAGTAGTTATTTTATGATTTCTTACCTGAAACAAAGATTAGACTAATTGAGTAATATTATCGATACAGAGAAAGCGTTTGCGGATTCTAAAAATAGACAGTCCTTAAGTTGTCCTCTGGCGCACAAAGTTAGCACTTCGCAGTGAGAGTACAGTGAGCGGATGAACAATATTCCGACACAAGGCTGAGAGAGTCGTTAGAAGAGAAATGAAAAAACTTTGGTTTATTGTGTTGTTAGCGACGGCGACGGCGCGCCAGTGCTGGCGGACACCGGCGAGCGCGAGCTGTGACGACGAGACGCACGCTCCCACAGGGACACTGGTGCTTACTTAGAGGAATATTCCGTTGAAATATTATGACCTGTGTATACTACGAGAGCAAATGTCACATTGGAAATAATCCTCGAGAGAACAGTTATTTACTTATTTTCTTTTTCTCTATCTCTATCTTGAAACCAGTTGGAACTTAACTAATGCGATAAGTCCACCAGTGTACCATTCTAGTACATAAAGTTTCAATTAATAAACATGGTATCTATATCCTATGACTTGGTAGGCATTATTTTTATTTGGGAAATCATCAAAATGTCTTCTCCCATTCGTGGGCGGAGTGGTAGGGGGTGTCAGGCTTTTACCGACTAAAACCCACTCCATTTTTCCTTCTTTGCCTTCGTTCCAGGGCCTCAGGTTTTCTATTCAGAACCAACCCGTGGCCCCAGAGGTTTTGACCCTGCTGGGCCTTTAAGGCTTTGCAGACATCTTTTTGAGGCCGCGCGTGGATACGACTTGGTAGGCATACTAAGGACACTTGTTTTCAAAGCCAGAAAAATAGTGACATTGGCCTTGCTGTGAAGTGGGAGACAGTTCGTTGGATTAAAAATTGATATCGGTTTCCAACGCTAAGATTTCTTAGATTGTAGAAACAGGGTTTAATAGTGTTGATTTAACTGTAAAAATGGAGGGAATGAGTGGTAAATAGCAGACAGTAGGAGTCGCTGGCATCCTGCGAGATGAGCGGTGGTGGGCGCGCCGGGGCCGGCGCCAGTCGGCTGCCGGCGGCGGCGAGCGCGGACGTGCCACAGTGTCGCGGCGTGTCGTGCCTTTCGCGAGCGTCGGACGACTGCGCGACTAACTTTTGTCAAGTGATATATGTTTGAAAAAGTTCCCTTGGTTCTTTGGAGTTAATTTAATTTATTACAGGTTTTCGTTGACTTTTTTGGTTTGATTCAAAAGTTTTAGTTTCAGAAGTTGCTTTGAAAGTATTGGGCGTTAGGGAGCAGTGAGCTGATCTGAGGCTGTGAAGAGTGTTACTCATTAGATTACATGATTGTCTAGCTAAACAGATTGAGTGACGGTGTAGGCATTGATTCTAACTATCAACTGCCGAAGTGCATCTAAAAATTATGCTCTTCGTGGAAATTTTCGTTTAAATATGCTTTAGAAATATAGCAAAACGTAGTAAGAGCCCAAATAATAGTCCTATCTATTAGCAAAGAGTCAGTCATAAAGCCAGCGCACTTGTGCTTGAGCCAGGAGCTCGAGGCGCTTGACGTACAGGCTGACAGCTGGCGCCGCACCTGTTGACCCTCAGTCGCGAGTCTCCTCCAGCGAGCGAGTTGATGAGACTAGTACGTACATACGTAGTCAACCAACGTGTACTGAATCTACCCATAGAGAACTCATAAATACACAAACCCATAAAGATGTTCAAAAAGTAAGGTTAGGTTAGGGAGTAATCAGATTAAACAACACCTTTGTTTTTAATGTTTAAGTTGTATTTTATTTTGTGCAGTGAAGTAAGTTGTATACAATAACCATCTAAGGAAGTTTGTGTTCTAAGGAAGACTTGCTTTCTTCAGGAGTGATCTGTGTTGTGTGACACTGTACGCGCCACATAGCGAGTGTTGTGTCATAACGTGGTGGACACAGGAGCGACGCGCCCCGGTGAGTTCACACAACATCAGTAGGTTAATGTAACACCTCTTACAATATTGCTAATTGAAGGAACCATTCATCGACCGACAACGAAGTGAGAGTGAGAGAGAGATGCGGGTCAGTTGACCATCGAAGAGAATGAAAATAATCTGTTGAAGTAATGATCTATCTAGACACACGCTTGTCGTGCTCCAATTCAAACAACATCAAAAATACAAGTGGTTAGCATGTTGTAGAATTTAATAATGTTTCCTCACTAAGCGGTGATGCGGTCTCCGCGGTGATCGAACTACAATTAGCCGCGCGTCACTTGTCAAGTGTCACAGGATGCGGTTTAATTTACCTCTCACTGCTATACGAGTACACCACAGAGAGACATCTGCCGAACAGCGTGACGTTGTTGTTGACGCTCAGCTTCCTACTCGAAAGAGTCAGGTTAAGCGTATAAGTTATTTATTATATACCTATTGTAACGCGTAAGACAACAACAGATTGGTCAGCATAGTAAAAAAAATCTAATGATTAGAGCTTGCTTTTAAGCAGACAATGCTTGTATTAGAAGACTCCACACTTCCTTAAAAAAAACAGAAACCTACTGACATAGTTAACGCTTGGCGCGACCCTCGCTCTACGCGCCTCCTATATTCTAGCTCGATGAGATCCTGTCAACACGGAGCGGTATCGAGCTCGGGTCGCCCGCGTGACGTCACCGCTCTCCAAATGCAATCAACAAACACGCAGCGCCGCGCGCAATCCGGCTCGAAGGACCAACTTGTTAGCGCTGCACTAGTGCGCACAAACTGCTCCTCCGGGACCACGCAAGCAAGCATGGCTACAAATTAATGCTATTGCTGTACGAAACACTAGATTTTTAATGGAATTAGAGCTTTCTATGATTTATTTGTTTGGGAATGTAAATGACAAAGTTCCAATATACATAATCGTGGGTGATGGCATAACAGTAGCTTGTGGTATTCACGTGATTAGTCTTGTACATCAATGGCAAAGATATACGTGATAAATGGGTGCAGGAATTATTATTATTCAGGTGAGACAATCATTAAAAAAACGCCAACATTAACTCCCAAATGTGCTATAAACAAACTTACGTCTCAATATAATATTATATACACCCCAATAAATGTTAAGAGCGAGCACATTGTACACCCCAGAACAAATTCCGACTATTTAGAAACAATTGGCGACAAGTCTAATACGAGTAACACTGCCCTACCTGGGGTCCGAACCCGGGACACCAGTTACAGTAAACAAACAATGGCCCTCAACACTGTAGTTGTGAAGCGACTGTAATTTCCCGACGGAGCCGCGAGATGGCGCCACAATGTTTACATTACAACATTTCCGAGCAAAAGGCAAGGTTTCGTTACCGAACAGAACCGCGCTCGGTTCAAGGTCGGGAACTCTAATTACGACTTCCTACGATAAAGGAAACTAATAAAGTTGTCGTCCTGTAGCTACCGCTATTGGTCGGTAGTGGACGGTAGTGGCCGCTAGTGGCCGTTAGTGGCCGGTAGTGGCCAGTAGTGGTCGCCAGTGGTCGGTAGTGGCCAGTAGTGGCCAGTAGCGGTCGCCAGTGGTCGGTGCTTCATAGCTGGACTTGTTTCGAGTTGTAAACCTTACGAGAAGGAACCTATAACACTCGCAGATGGTCTGTCCGAAAATAGGATATCTATTAAGGAAGAGGAGATTATAATGTAACAGTATCAAATGCAACTTTATCGAGCAGCAATGCTTGATTAAGTGGTGTGTTAATAAATACACTGATGGTTGTTGAAGTGAGCGAACTAGTTCTGACACTCACACGATTGTGTTCACAAGCTTAGTCGAAAAGTTGGTTTATAAAACAAAATGTTACATTGGTTACACACAATTGGCACATAACTATAGAGATAGGTCTTCCTTAAGGCGAGGTAATGCAAATTTTAAACATTTTGATCCACAAAATAAGAGAACATTTAATTAAATTAGCCATGATCTACCGCTGGGGAAAATCGAAACATGATAACTATAAATTAGTTGGATTGCCAAAAGAAAATTTCGAATCTAACCCTAGCTTACGGTTCCAAACGTGTATTATCTACGAAATTACGACACGTAATTATTTGGGAGTTACAAAAAATTATAAAGCTTGTTTTATCAAAGGATTTGGCAAACACAAAAAGTTTTTTTTAAAACACTGTTACGGGGCCGCGAAGTCGACATAGACCTGGGTGGGGTACCTACAAAATACAACCGGCTTTTGACATCATTTCAAAAAACAAACAAATGTATAAATCAGTCGCGTGACGTCGCCGAGTGTCCATCGCTACGAGGTCGTAGCACGTAGCGCTACGACGCCTACGCGGCTACGCGGCTAAGCGCCTCACGTCGCGCCTCGCGTCCCGTCATACATCATAATACTCTCCCTTATCAATACCTTATTGATATAAATCGCTCGGCGTCATTCGCATGTAAATTAAATTGCAGTACAATGTAACTGTGAGTCGTATGTCGAAGCAGTAGGGTCTACAATGCAGCGCGCGCTCACCGACGCCGGCCGTCGTACGTGATAAAATGCTGTAATAAGGAGTGATAGAATTCTCGCGCGAATGCAAAGAGGTGTTCGCTGTGGACCAGTCTACTGATGCTACAAAATGTTTATAAATGTGGTGTGTGAGCTGTGACGTCATATAGATCGTCCTAATACTCCCGCTTGTCTTAAAAAACGTTTGAAGTTCCTTAATTAGTTACATACGAGTACATACTTGATTAATTGAAACATTAAACCAAATTCTACGTTATTCAGCATGCAGTCCGGATGTAGAATCTTTTGCCCGAGTCAGTGAGCCATTGTTCTTAACTGCGATTAAAAAAAAAATTACGTTCCGAGTTTATTGAGAACTTCACTGAAATACATCAAATGTCGTATCCTGTTGCGTGAAGTATGATACTCAACTTAATTCTTCCAATAATTTGTATTTTAAATAAATACGAATATGAGCAGGTTTGATACGCTTTTACGCCGTTATTACTCGTTTGATCAATATTTCGTATATACGAGTACATAAGTATTTTGTGCAAAAAGAAATAAGGAACCTACATTTAGAAAAATATACAGTTTCCGAGAAAATTATCGCGAATGAAAATAACTCTGTCTGTTTATAATGATTTCACACTTGAGATTGATTCATTTCAAAGAACATGTTCCCATGGGATGATTTATCCTTCCATGTTTCCACGCGGGTGAAACCGCTGGCAGAAGCTAGTTTTAAACACAATAATAACCAACACTATTTGACCAATGTACTCATGGTACTTATTTATGTATCATATTCGTGTTATTTAATCTGAATATTTAGAGCAGAATACAGCACAAGTTCATGCGTGTATTCAGCAGAGTGACTACTTGTCATCCATTGGAAGTTACAGCTAACTCGAGGCAAATGACATAGCTTCTAACTACAGCAACTAATAAAGCAATCAGTCCGTTCAGCGCTGCGGTGCATCGCTCCTCGCTCGTCGCTCGTTCCTCTGCCCTTAGAAGGCATCGTGAACAGAGCTCACGCGCGTCTGTTATGATTTGATCACGATATGAATGAATGAACCGTGTAATGTGATATTAGTAGTATTAGTCAAGTGCGCTGATACTAATCCGATATACTAGTATATAACTGGTTGCCGCTCTAACTGAATCCTTCCGCAGTTCTGATTGGTTCTTATTTCGGTAGAACGTAAGTCCAGTATATAGTTACGACACGTTTGCGAAAAGTTATGAAATTAAACTATAACTGTAAATGTGTAGATATACCTTTCCATAACGATAAACAGTAAACGATTACAAAATCGTCGCCAAAGTTGCCGTGACCATGTTTTAAATACCTATACGAATATTGAAAGTGTGTTTACAAGGCAGCATCTATGAAAGTGCGATTTACTTGTGTTATTCCGGCCATAAAGAAATACCCAATGCCGTTAATATATTGTGAGCTCTTCTGTTAATAAGTTAATGCTAGCGATGCCAGCCTTAGCATTTCTATAAAAATACTCATGAGTGTATGTGAAGCACAGGTAAATGTACGCCACATATTGAGCGCTCGTTGTATGCGTATACGTGTAACGTAAATCATGACTAAAACGCGAATTTTAATCATTTCACATACTTATGGTATGACAATAGATATGGTCTAAATTAACTTATCCTAAATGCATTTATTTTACGAGATTTACACCAAAAAACATGCGTAGCCCGAATATTAAAATTCGAGATAAATTTAACTTAGCTTTTCGGTCTTTTACATTTATGCTACACGTTTGCTATTACAAAATTGTTAACTGCAAATACTTCAAATCGTTCAGTGTTCTAAAACTAGGCCGCACTAATTGAAAGAGATTTTAGTCCTACATCTAGGACAGGCGAGCTCGTTGCTGTTTTTAAAATTAAATGAAGAAGTGCGCTGTTTGTTGGTGTGAATACGGAGAGGATACAGTCAGAATAAAAACGTTCAAAATATTTTGATTTCGGTAGTACCTACGTTCCCGTGGGGTTATTTTCTAGTTTTACGCAGACAAAGTCACCGGTAACAGTAAGTAAAGCGGTAAAACGTAGCTATCAGCAGCCGTCACTCACGGATGAACGTCGGACACGACCCAACTTAAACTATTAGATACTTTCTAATTGAAGGTAAACGAAGCGTCGGAACATGGCGCCTAATAACACGGTGGAGTTCAGCTTAAACTAGTTCGACAGTTAAACACGGCAATAGTTAGGTGCGAGTATTTTAGCTTGAACTACTTTAAACGGTAAACTACAAAATTATTTGACGTTTGTTCTCACAAAATACTTTGAAACATAAACTGAAATGCTAACAACATCTTCACGTAAAATAATACGAAGGTTGTCCGTAGAATAAGGAGCTTCAGTTACAGGAACGCAGGGTGTTGTTACGCAAGTTCCAGCAATACTGGCGTGTAACTTGGTTTCCCTTGCCGCAGTTTCCCTGTCAGCGAGTTGTTTGCTTCGCTGAATCTTGGCTTGGCAGTCGTTGGAGATAGATCTTCGACTTTCCCGCCAGTTGTAAATTACACTCAGGGATTCGTTTTTTGAGTGCAACAAAAACTGTTTTTTTTTGTGCATCATCAACGAAACCTTGAATCTTCAGTATTGTTTGTACAACGTGTGTTATTGCACTCGTCTGGAATTGTAGGTTATTCAGAACGTAACCTAACCTAACCTAACCTAACCCAACCAGGCGCATTACTTTGAATAATTTATTTTATAATTATTACTTTCAAAATGGAAAAGGAAATCATCGTGAGAAAACTCGTATGTCGTAGAACAAAATAATCATGCGACATCCACTAGCCCTCCGTACTGGATCCTCCTCAATTATGACTACTCTTTAGCTGTACGCACAATGATAGTGTTCTCAAAACGTCTTGTGCATCATTGCTCGTTGTGTACCACTGGTCAAGGTACAATCTGTGATCTAATTCATTCGGAATGTGAAGGATGTACAGTCTGGCGAAGGTCGTAAGTTACAGGATGCGGAAAACGCTGGAACAGTCTGAAGTCGCGACACAAAGTCGCGACTTCAGAGGAAGCTAATCTCTTCCGGCTGAATGAAGTCGATAATTCACAAAAGTAATCAAGCATGGCATGATGTCGGGAGAACGGTGAGCGAGACGCTTCAATGCTGAATTATTACCTCAGCGTATTTAGCTAATAACCCGCAACCAATTTAGCTCTTCAAACGAAGTCGCAGCGAGTAATCCCTCCTGTTCCATAGTCACTAACTAGTGCAAGTATTGAAAAAAAACCTGTGTATTTGGCACATTTGATTCATCAACAAACCAGTAATAATAATTGCAAACATAAATTAAACCCATCAACAATAACAACAATGTCAACAACAACACAAGGACCCGACAACAACAACAAGCACAACACCGGCCGCAGCTCTCCGCCGGTGACCGCGTCGCGAACTATCACCACGTGCTCGGACGCTCTCGAGCCACGTCTCGCGTTATATTCACGGCACGTCTGTGTGTCTGGGTGTACACTTATACGAGCGTGTGTGCCTGTGAAGACACTTCTTCCTTTTATTAAAACTAGCTTCGATACTTGACTACAAAGTTCGTCAAACAGAATATATAAAAAGGGTCCTTTATACTCGTACATCTAAAACTTTTGTTCATCTGGTTGCATCCAAGATGTAAGTTACAAAAAGGGTGCCTTATTTGGATTACAGTATTTAATTTTAATCAAAATTTTTATAAAAGTATGATGCCAACCGTGGCGTGTGCTTCTGTAATGTAAAGGTGCGGGCCCACCGATGTACCCAATATAGGCGGCGAGGTCGTTGTCTACGTCGTCTACGTATTAACAACAGCGCGCTTTCCGCATCGGAATCCATTGTAATACTGAGTTGTGGCGGCTTCCGGAAACCTGTGGCTGTCGCTTGCTTCTGATAAACGTGGTAGCGTTGTAGTCTGCGGCCCGTTTGCACCGAGCCTTAGCTAGTTCTCACTAGTTGAGTGTTGACTGCGTCGGCCTCACACCTCGCAGTTATTTGCTCAGTGATATTGAACAGCGAACAAACACCATCGCTCTGCACCACGTGCGATATCAACTATTATTAGAACTTGTTGATTAGAACCAATATGAAGAACTATTACACTGTGGGCTAATTTAATCAATTGCCATTTGGTGACCTACTTGGTGACACTGTATTGTCTCTACTATACAGTGTAGGTCACCGAATGGATCGCACCAAGAACTCGTGGTAAGGCCTTAGTGCCTGTCTTGTTTCTACACCACTATGTCGATAGAACACTTTGAGGTTTACTACAAAAACTGTAGTTTGAAATGTAAGCTTGAGACACCAGTGTTTCAGATCTTTATATCCATTCAAATATCGTGCACACGTAGGTCTGGTATGAGTGGTCTCATCATCGACACAGGTTGTGTGATGCCTCATCCACTATTCATATTGTGACACGACGAGACTGTAGCCGTGACCTGCAGGCGGCATATCGTCAACAGTCTTGAACGGTCTTTATAAATGAGACATTTTTAGGGTTCCGTACCCAAAGGGTAAAACATATTACTAACGCCCGTTTTCAATAGGCTATCTATCTACAGTTGCAGCTACTAAAGATAAACAAATCTATCCTTTTGCCCTTACTTGCTTTCTTATAACCTACCAACGGATAGCATTTCCTACCAAAATTCCGGATGGATAGATAGAATCTTACTGTTTATCGGGGATATCTATCTATCTATGAATTTCGTTAGGTTATTGAAAACCGGCGTAAGACTCCATTGTCCGTCTGTCAGTCACCAGGTTATAAATCTTATATTATGAAAACTAAAAAACGGAATAAAATAAATATTTAAACGGGGCTCCCATAATATACGTACAAACGTAATTCTTTGTCGTATTTTGCTGCGGACAATACTGAACACTTCGTATATAACACACGTCATTTGTAATCAGAAATATGCTTCATATCTTTCATTAACCTGTAGTGTTCTGTATACCGGTTCCATGATGCAATCTGAGATGGAACGGTTGATGTGTGTGATATACAGGTTCTCAGGAATCGATGATAAATTAGGTTTAAGCTTACCAAATGGATGAATCTAACCATTATGCCCAATGAGTATGCACTAAACAAATGTACGTAGTTTAGTAACAAACTGGGCTGTAACAATAAAAGAAAGACTGCGACATCTCTCCAAGCCATATACATAGATTGCTCGTATTTTATAAGCTGATTACTAAAACTTTTAATAAATATCGAATGAAATTCCATTTGTACAAGCTTTAACATATCCTATAGTCTGAATGTTTTGTAAAACAATATAACTTTGTGTCAACTAAAACGAATACTGTCTGAAACTCGACCTTAGCATTGACCCGAAGATGTCACAATCCGTAGCGTCTGCCTCACGGCCTGGCAGACAAGGGAGCCTTACTATTCCATGCCATGAGAACAGCGTCACACTGAACGAAAATATGGGCATATTTATGTACAATTGTATGTTTACTTAATACAGACAGACACATGTGGCAGTAAACTAAGATCGTCGACTAGATTCGACAACAACAGGCTCGCAGCTCGCGGTGACGTCAGCTGTGACGTCACTACTTTGACACTGAATGGTGAGACTCTAGAAAACTGCGTGTAAACATGGTTCGGAAGTCAGATGGGCCTAGCATTTTTAAGTAAGCATCGTCGCCTTTTTAGAGAAGACTACGACGACACCTCTGTTCAATACCTGTAGCATTTTTTCTCAAGTGACGAACATAGAGGTTGTCGTGTGTCGTTTGTCGTCGTCTACGACGACAGCACTGAAGGTCCCTAAGGATCCGTTTTTCACCCGCTTCATCCGTCGTCGCCCGACGCCAATATAAACTAACTCATTAAAATACTAACTTATTAAAATTGCTTTTAGTAGGATTATAAGTTATAAATATCTGTAAAATTCCTAGCTCGTCGCTTTCATTATAGGTAATAGCGATCTACGAATGGCTATTGCTTTGAATCTCCTGCAAGAAGTTTAAAAAAATAAAGATGCAGATAAATATTTAGAATGCATGTGACGGTCTTTTGCATTAATCAAAACACGGGAAAAACGTCTTTGGACGATAATCGATGGCGCAAGAACTATAAATCTTAAGGGTTATTGTATTCAGCCTCGAAGGCCAATGTTCGAAGCGTTCACCCCGACAGTCCTGAAACGACGATTTATCTCATTTACAGCCACCACGGAAACTGAATGTTAATACTGTACGCTAATGTACACAATATCGTTTATAGTAGACATGTAAAACATGGCGATACAGTTTCGTAGCTCGTAGTGCTACGCCGTAGACCTTCGTAGCAAGCCGCTACGAGATCCCCAAATGTTTAGCAGGTTTAGAAAAAAGACTTCTGCTAGCGTTCCCGCCAAACGGAGGAGCTGCGGAGAAGTCAGGTGACAAGTGGCGTGACAGGTAATGTCATTGCCGTACATTTTGTACCTAGCGTTTGAAGGGAACACTAAGAGAAGTAATTTGTCTAATTCCCCAGAAGTACAAAAAAATATGAAAAATCTGAATATAAGATTTTTTTTAAACTGGACAGTACAAGAATACCCAATTTTTTATATAGATTTCACTTTGTTACGTTCGGTTACGTGGATTTTTTTAGTAATACTATTTATATTCAATTCGGTAAGGGTAGGCCTTTTTTTAATTCTATTGTTTTCAGTTAGACTCTCTTTTGTGAAGTTTCGTTCACGAATATGTAAACACATACACACGACACCCAGACCCGGAATATTTATCTTTAGGCGTATACATGAATAAAATGGTTCCGCGTAGGAATCGAATGTGCTGCGCCGATTGTGACACCATCTGAAATACATACTGTGGAGGCCTGGCAGGGTCGAAGACTACTGCCCCCCAAGAGTTAAGGGGTAAACGAGAAACCCGGAGCCCTGGAACGAAGGCAAAGACGGAACACGAGTGGGTTTTAGTCAGTAAAAGTCTGACACGCCCTCTCATTGTTTGGGTGACGTCGTTATGATGATTTTCAAAGTAAAAACAAATCTGAAATACATTAATATCAACTAAGTAAGGCTATCTCCCACAACAAGAAACAAAACAACACGCTGTATCCACGTGGCATTACCTGCACACATAATGGAAGGAAGGAAGTATGAATATTTAATTATGTTGTTTTCTTTTAGCGTAGAACAAAAAGAAATACTTTCATGTGATATTGTTTGTTTCACAAAGAGAATTCATTATATAATAATTTATGCACACATTAAGTCGGTAAAGTAAGGGGGATACTTTTCCGGAAAAATCCGTTTGGTCAAGACATATTTTTGTGGGTCAACGATGTGAAATAGCCGTACAAAGTTGACATATTTGATGCTAATATTATCAGCATATTTCAACTTTGTACGCCCTTAAAAATAGACAGTAATTTAAATAATTTCAGCAAATGAAAAGGTCAGTAAGTTAAGCATAGTGTTAGTAAAATAAATGCCTACTTGCTAGGCAGAATGTCTAAACTAAACAAATTACTGTAATACGTCACAAATATATGAAAACTTATGATACTAGTGAGAGTCTGTTTTCTCACAAAGTGTTACGTCATAATACTTCTACAGTGTACAACATTAATTAAAGAACAACAGCAACACAAAAAGTTATAATAATTCTGAGTTAGTTAGCACAGACGAGCTACTGGGACGTCGGCACCTACAGCTAGTTCCACTGCTCTCGGACGGCTGACTCGGAGCTCGCTCTGTAGCCCAAATCACGTCATCAAAACCGTAACGATATCGTAGCGACTTAGTCGAGTAAACCATTATCGTATTCAAATTCCATCAATCGAGCTTTTTACGTCACCGATTTTAAAGTCGTTCGATCGAAGTGTCGTTGATGCGTATCGTTTTTAATTCTATTTTTTAAACGTTATGACGTAAATCAGCTCTTGAAAATTAAAATCCGTAATTCATTATCCTGGTTGACACATAATAATATAACTGGCAATAGTTCGTTGGTAGATCGTTTAGTTTTAAGCTAATTGAAATGTCGTTCTATCGGATCCCGTTCAAGGAACACGTGAAAACCGATTTTGGGTAGGATTTCGACCGAACGACTTTAAAACTTCTACGATATTTGACTTGTTTGATTGTACGTGAATCAGGCTCCTGTTCAGAGCGAGTGCTATAAATATCGCGCCAACTTTATCATCACAATTAACACACTTAGTGGATTCAGTTCGAAAGTGTCGCATGCTCGCCGGCAGTTCCTTCGTTGTTTATTTTGTTTTCTTGATTTAAAAAGGAACATTAAAGTGAGGTCAGTGTATCAACAGCCTGTTTATTATGTTGTTCAATTATTTGTCCTGGCTTCTTATTAATCAATTTTCAGTTTTATTTACATTGACTACTAGATGAGAAAATGTACACAACGTCTGGTTTAAGCAACTGCTCAGTATTGTTTTTCGAAATAAGGAATATGTTCAAATAATGATTTCATTATAATGTTGTTGTATGGATCCAGCATGGTCGAAGTCTCTGGGGCCATAGATTGGATTCCGGAAGGGAAACTCGGGACTCCGGAACGAAGGCAAAGAAGGGCGTGTCAGACTTTTACTGAATAAACCCCGGCCCGTTGCTGGGGTTTATTCAGTAAAAGTCTGACATGCCCTCCCGCTCCACCCAAGAGTGGGAGAAGTCATTCTGATGATTCCTTGATTGTCTTGAAAAAAAAAGTTACAGTGATGTAGGATTTCGTTTTGTAAAGTTCCTTTGTCTTGACAAAGATGCCGACACTATTCCTATTGAGTAACAGGCTTCCAAGTTAAAGCTATAAAGTCTCACAGGCTTCGCAGCTCCGGTAAGACATTCTAAAATATTTTGTAGGTTTTTTTTTTTTTTTATGGTAGGGGAATCATCAGAATGACTTCCCCCGCTCTTGGGCGGAGCGGGAGGGCGTGTCAGACTCTTACTGACTAAACCCCTACCCCGTTCCTTCGTTGCCTTCGTTCTGGGGGGGACTCGGTGTCAACCGTTAGGAATACCACATGTTCCCCCCAGAGGCTTCGGCCCTACTGGGCCCCTACAGTTTGCTGACATCTCCTTGAGGCGCGCGTGGAACAGAACGCGCCGTTGACGACTGGGCTCGGTCCAGATTATTTCCAGACTGCCGGACAGCGAGCTACCCAGTGCTCGCCGTCCGCGAACCCGCGCCTACGGTGGTCGGAAATCGGGATCGGGATCTCGGCGGCGGCGGCGTGAGGACCGTTCCCTCACGCGCTCGCGGTCAGCAGCCTCCTTCACGAGCATTACTGCTTCGCAGAAGGAGGCGACCGCATGCCAACCCTCCTCGCTCCGGACCATGGCCTGAACCAGGGCCCGGCGCGAGAGGTCGCCGCTCCCGATAGTCTCCACGAGGACACGGCGGTGCTCCGCCCAAGCGGGGCACACTTCTACCGTGTGCTCCACCGTGTCCTCCGGGCGGTCCACACAGTGGCGACACCCGGGCGTCCTCTCCTGCTTGATTCGATGCAGGAACCTCCCGAACTTACCGTGTCCGGTGAGGACCTGCGTCACGCGGAAAGAGAGGACGCCGTGACCTCTTTCCAACCACTCCTCAAAGAGGGGCCTAACCGCCTCAATGACGGCGTGCCCAGCACTGGGTTGCGACAGTCGCAGTCGCCATGCCACCCTAAGATCCCGCCGGAACTCTGTCCGCCATGCCGCGACTTGTCGCGGCAGAAGAGTTTCGCCCCGGCGTTGCATCTCCACGCGCAAATCGTGCATGCGTGCAAGGACTGTTGCCTCCAGATCCCACCTTGTATATTATACGATGGGATGGTCACCAAGTTTAATTTGTCAATGATATATAACAACACGATATAGCATCCTACCTTGTGCATCTAACCCAGTTCCATTCGTCTCATAATGTCCTATTTATATAGAGCGCATTTCATGAACTTTTATAGCCGTCATAAAAACATTTCAAAAGCTGTTTGGCTCCATTCATATGAATGTAAAATGGAACTCCGTGACGTCACAGGGTACTTGTTGAGCGGCAGTTTGTCGTTGATCTATAAATAAATTATTATAAACTTTTAATTCAACTGTTAAAGCTGAGGGCGGCAGGACTGTTCGTTTATAGATGAACTAGCTGTCCCTTGCGGTTTCACCCGCATTTATCATTACTGCTCCGCTCCCGTGAGCCCTTAGCGTGATGGTATATAACCTATAGCATTCCTCGATAAATGGGCTATCTAACACTGAAAGAATTTTTCAAATCGGACCAGTAGTTCCAGAGATTACCCCCTACATACAAACTTACAAATTTTACCTCTTTATAATATTAGTATAGATAAGTCGATGAGGCGAGAAAGGAGGGTTTTTGGGAGGTTTTTCGAATGAATTTACGTGGCTGTTTTAAATATTCGCAAATTGATTCTTTGTTGTTATTGTGACGTAAAATCTATAGTAATATTATAAAACGGAAGAGTTTGTTTGTTTGTTTGAACGCGCTAATCTCAGGATCTACTGGTCCGATCTGAAAAATTCTTTTACTGTTAGATAGCCCATTTATTCAGAAAGGTAGGTGTTTGTGTGTGGCTATACAACATTACGCGAGGACTAATAGGAGCGGAGCAGTAACCAAAAATGCGGGTTCAGAAACCGCGGATTTCAGCTAGTTGTGTATATCAAGTGCCTACGTAGCTGGACAATACGTGAAATCAATGAAACAGGTGCGATATCGATAAAATGAGGTAAATTTGTTTTTGTAATTTTGACTACCATAGCCAAACGTACCGAGAAGGCTGACCCAAGACATCGGTTGCCAAATACCTATTGCAAAAACATTAGAATGTTTTACATCCGTGTTTTAATGGAACTCAAAGTATTAAGTTACTTTGAGTTCCATTAAGTGATCGAAAACTTAACATTTTCTTTCTTTTGCAAAAAAGGCGAGAAAGTGTAACGAACAAACACATTGATTTGAAATATACGGTGACCCGACTGGTGCTATGCTTGAGCGAGCGCCGGCGTGAGTTTACATGAGTGTGAACACAATCATGATATAGGAGTAACTCCTAGTGTGGGGTAACGTTTATAAAGATATATATTACGTAAGACGGTGATTTTAGCTAGGAAACCTTAGAATTGTCCTGGTTATTGTTCAACTCTGTAGAATTACGAATTGACTGTTTTACACACACTAAACAAAATAACTGAGAAAATAGTACCTCGAAGTTGCTGAATACTTTGTTATTTCAAACCTTTGTGCTGATAGCTTTACAGAAGGAGAAGAGTTCTTAGTTTCTTAAAACAAAGAGAATTGTTGCTATTTTTTTTGGTTGGAACATAATCGAATGACTTCTCTCGCCCTTAGGCAGAGCAAGATCGGTCGGATTTCGGCAAAATCGGTCTACTGGGGATCTTCTGGCGTATGCCATTCATATCTGGAGCGAAGCCATCGAGAAAAATGGGGAAGCGCTTGCAGTCTCCCTTGATATCTCGAAGGCTTTCGACAGGGTCTGGCACGAAAGCCTTATTGCTAAGCTTCCTTCCTTCGGTCTACCCACTGGCCTGTGTGATTGGATCGCCGACTTCTTGAGGGATCGCTCCATCCGAGTAGTAATTGATGGTTGTACTTCCGGTCAAATGTCGATTAATGCCGGGGTCCCTCAGGGGTCGGTGCTCTCGGCAACATTGTTTTTGCTGCACATAAATGATCTACTTAAGCCCGGTACCTTTGGGTATGCAGACGACAGCACTGTTGCTGAGAGATACGTGTCCGACGCACGCGCTAGTGGGTCACAGATCCAGTCTTACCGAGAGGCTATGGTTGAGCGCTTGAACTCGTCCTTGAAGGCGGTCTCTGATTGGGGCGATGCCAATCTGGTCAAGTTCAATGCTGCTAAAACCCAGGCGTGTCTTTTTTCCGCTAAACGGAGTCAATTCCACCCGGCTCCATCTTTCCGGGGTGTAACCGTTCCGATAACCGATCGCCTTGAGCTTCTTGGAGTAACACTCTCGTCTACTCTCAACTTCGGCTCATACATCGAGGCAAAAGCCCAGCTGGCTGCAAAAAAATTGGGGATCTTAGCAAAGGTGAGACGGTACTTTACGCCGGAACAGCTGCTCAACCTTTACAAAGCGCAAGTTCGATCGTGCATGGAGTACTGCTCTCATCTTTGGGATGGGTCTGCCAAATACCAGCTTGATGCACTTGAGTCGATTGAGAGGCGAGCCAAGAAGATCATCGGTAATGATGCACTTGTTGAGTCAAAACTCCAAAGTCTTGGGCATCGGCGCCGAGTTGCGGGCCTGTCGGTTTTCTATCGTTTACACTTCGGGGAGTGTGCACAGGAATTACACAATTTAATTCCGTCAAGTCCTTTCCATCATCGGACCACAAGGCGTACGGCGATGCGCCATCGGTATATGGTGAACATCCCACCCATACGCACAAAGCGTTTTGGGAACACATTTATTATGCGTACAGCTAAGGAGTGGAATTCCCTGCCGGAGTCTGTGTTTCCCGATAGCTACAACTTAGGAGTCTTCAAGTCAAGAGTGAATAGGTTACTTCTAGGCAAGCGTGCTCCATCGTCGGCCACATCATCGCTTACCATCAGGTGAGATAGTGGTCAAACGCGAGCCTATGAATAATAAAAAAAAAAAAAGATGGTGTATCAGATTTTTACTGACTAAAACCTCCTTTGTTGCTATTTTTCCTTTCGTTCTCCCGGGTTTTCCTTACAGAAGCGAACCCATGGCCCCAGAGACTTCAACCTTGCCGGGCATCTATGGTTTTGCTGAAAACCCTTTGAGGCGCGCGTCGGACACTACGCACCGTCACTACACACACACCGTCACGACACTACGCACCGTCAACGACTTGAAATATGCTCATTGATTACGAAAATGTTACATATTATACTCGCTTTTTTCGAAGACATGATTATTCAGGGTCACTGAGAATGAGTTTCGTGCGTGAATGAGTGCACAATAATCTGAGTAGTGTCGCCCCGGCCGCGACACAGGCCGAGTGACGCCGGGCGGCGCGGCGGTGGGTTGGAGCACAATATTATGAGTATTGTAATGTTTGTGTGACTGTAAACAAGCTCGTAAACCTTCATGTTAGCGTCTCACGCGCCGTCGACCACGCGCGGCGTATTTATGATGCGATCGCGGCGAATTGTTACAGCTATCAGTGTTAAATAGGATGTAGGATATTACCTAAAACTGTTCTACTAAGGCTTTATTTGTATGTTTAAAAGGATTTCTCCACGGTTGAATTACACGAATTCACATTTCCTAGATCTAGTAGTGTCGGCTGTGTGTTGATATGTCAGTCAGTCACCTGACTGACATATCAACGCACAGCAATTTTGCACGAGGCTTCCTTTTATGACATATAGTCCGGTCAAAATAGACTAATATTAATTGGGGTGAGATTACAATAATTCGCACTTGGCTGAAAATTGGTAGGTTTTTTCAATACACTATTATAAAGGAAATGTGAAAAGTCCTCATCGATCCGGCACGTGCAAAAAAATATACACGCGGTCAAAGGTCACAAAAATGGGTTTTTCGCGTTATTAAGCAAAATGGTAAGTTTTATCATAAAATTAGCTCAGACAATTATCTATAAAAATGTCTAAATACTTTTTTCCTAAGAGCCACCGTTTTTGAGATATAACGATTCAAAAAGTTGAAACAGTAGCAAGCGCAACCTGAGAAAAAGAGGTTAAATCCAAAAATTTTGTATGTGGTATTACTAATTTTTTCTTTGATTTTTTCACATATATTTTATTCAAGTCTCGATGTCATTCTCCTTGACACTTATGTGCATATGTAAATGAAGTTATATTGAAAGTTTCAAACACGATTGAAAATATATTCTCTAGAGAGAATAGAGTTTTATTTCAATATTTTATTGATATCCTTAGTTTGACCTCTGCATATACTGTACTAGTTTCTGCCGGCGGCGTTGTCTGCGTGAATGTCGGTTATTGCAGACGGGATGTCGAAGTCCATGACAGATAAAAAGTAGCCGATGTCCATCCTTACATTTCAAGCAGATTTCAAGCTTGCTTTGTAACAGTAACTAGTCGTGAAAGCGTAACAGGCAGACAGACTCACCTCAACATGTATAATATTGGTATGTGAGTATGGATTATTGACTTATATCGTGAGAATGGTTTTCATAAAACATTAACACTCTAAGGGCACAGCCTAACACGCCCTACCGCTCTGCCTCAAATTTAAATATTATGATGACGTAAAAAAATTAGGAAAATAAGTTTTTACTAATATTACGTTTTTCCCTACGTCACTGGCAACAGAACCAGTATAAGCTGATCTCGCATTGTTTCGAAACTCCGTACTATGTTAGGCCACGTGTTACCAGCGAGCGGTCAACTGTGCCACTAATACCAGAGTTATTACCCTCTTCAGTGGGAGACGCTCACTAAAGGATTACACGCGGAGGCCTCACTCTCGGGACGGTCATAAAACTGTCATGGAAGAAATCTAGTGAATTTCTAAAACGCGGCTCAAGTCAATATGTTAGGTTTTATAACCGAGAGAAATGTTCTTAGGTTATTTTATTTATCCGAACATCTTAAGTAGTTCAGTGGGTAGTAAAAGAGCGAATAATAAAATCGGAAAAGTGCGAGAAGGGGTCGCGTGTGAATGGTTGCAATTAATCTATTTTTTTTTACATGTTTTTTAAAAAGATATTTCGGAAAAACGTTTAACGCGATTGTTTTATTAAATTTGAAAGCATTCGGAAGATTAATTCTGAAGTATCGGCTCCAACAAAGTGTCCTTAAGTGACCTTACTCAAACTGTCGCCATCGTGGGTCGGAACTGGGTCACAGATTCTTCTAGAAATTAAGAGCTATAAAAATACTAGCAGCAGAAATAGCCCCATTTGATCCTACTCACATAATAAATGAGAAAGTTTGCTTTGTTAATCAATGTCGACTCGGCGGCTGCAAGAATGTGACTGAGACACATTTCTTGCTTTGCGATAGGGCAAATACTGCAAATATAATACGTAGAAGGTCATTGAGAATTTGTGACCATTGTTATATGAAGGAATGTTTTTATTGACATCGGAGTCAATGAACAGACAACGCTAGTGAATGGGTTTTAAGCACATTACCTACCATTGTTCGAGTATATCGCTATGTTGTACCTATCTACATTCTATGTGGGCACGTATTGGCAGGCTATGCTCGTGTGTGTATATGACTATCATTCGATTCAGTAGACTAGAATGCCGTCAATCCAGTTATCACCGGCGGCGCCTCACACACGCGTGTATGTGTGCGTGCGCTGCACACATGCGTGCGTACTACGTGTTGTATGGTCGTGCGGTGCGTGTTCAATTTCACGG